>JAOVVB010077427.1:0-13773 GCA_028570985.1 Heterobranchus longifilis
ACGCCTAAGTCCCCTGTTAGATAGGTCCACCGGTGCACACACACACACACACACACACACATACACACACACACACTCACAGGCAGGCAGACTCACACACAGACAACACACACGCAGAGAGGGAACAATCATGTCTACTTTGTTTTGCCTCCCCTTCCACTGAGGAGTGACATTTGGAGGGGCTCGGTGGGGTGGGGCTGAGGGCAGGAGGTTCAGCGATGAAAAACACGAGTCAGGATGGAGGGAGAGAGGAAAAAAAGACAGAAGAGAGTGTCAGAGAAAAAGAGACGGGGAGAAAAAGCTGTGTTAAGTTAGCAAACAGGCAATGAGGCAGATAGGTTCTGTGCTGCCATGCTGGGTACAAGAGAAGCAGAGACAGCAAGACATGCAGAGAAAAATAAACAGAGATGGAGAGAAACAGAGGAAGGGGAGGAAGAAAGGGAAGGTATAGGTAGCATTAATTGGGTCATTTAGAAGCGTTTAAATAACAGGATGTAGCAAGGGAAGTGAAATATAACTAAGGACAGCAGGTAGCTGAAGAATGTGCAGCACTACAGCAAAATATCTCCTACAAATTACATTAATAATACTAATATGTATTGGCAAATATACTTGACAGAAAAGGCCACTGTTCAGCAGCAACCTTTTGCTCTCGTGCAGTGAAACATTTGAGACTGTCCTCCCCCGAAAAACGACCCCATAGGCCGTTTGTACATGCAGCATTTTACGACCCATAATTACATTTATTGTTAGGCTGCGTCCCACTAGTGGCCGTAGTAATTATGACGGGAGCAAAGCAGGAAGTCATGTAACGTAGAAAGACCGTTTATGGCGGATGGGAGGTGTGGTGGATGGGTCAAACAAACACAGGGCTTTGACCCAGGACACTGGTGTTCATGTCCTGTTTGAAAATAAATGTAAATGGTGAGTTATTTTAACTTTACGCAACAAACAGAAATACGTCATGTTCTACGTCACGTGTAATTACATCATGTACATACGCACAGAAGTGAAGTAACTTTTTAACCCAAACCATGATCTTTTTCTAAACTTAAGCAAGTAGTTTTTGTGCCTAAACTTAACCAAACTGTGACTATTTCACAAGGTTTTAAAGATTATTTTGGGGGGCTTTTGTTGCCTTTATGAGATAGTACAGCAGAAGATTGACAGGAAAGGGGGGAGAGAGAGAGGACGACACGCAACAAAGGGCCACAGGTCGGATTCAAATCTGGGCCGCTGCAAGGACTCACTGGGTGAGCTAGAGATTACAGTTACATATGAGGATGGAAAACACTCCTGTGGATCGTATTTCCTGCCACCTCTAGGGGCGCTAATTTAGTAAATGCTTGTATGGGTCGTATTAGGGGGTATGAACAAACGACTTAGGTCATATGGTTTGGAGGACTACAGAAATAAGACTAAATACTCCCTTAACTCAGTGACGTTGTGTAGAGATTTTAATGTGATTACAGCATGTTTCTGATTATTGTGATAAAAGGGACAGCCCTAGCAAACACTGGTGCAAACTTTGTGCTGATTTCAGCACATTTATCTCAATGTGGGTGGGAGGGGGATGTGGGAGAAGTCTGACAGTGTCTTTTTTTTTTTTTTTACTGCCATCAGAGGGAGCCATACTCAGATTTTTCCATGGATTAAAAAAACAAATCTACACACTGAAGAGTCAAATGGAAAGATTCTTAATCCTCACTGAAGATCTTCAGGTCAGGGACTATCTGAAGAGTTTCATTTCTGAATATACAGTTGCTTTTTTGTTTTGCTTTGTATGAGTTTCACACGGTTTTTGAGAACCTGTATCTTTTAAAAAACAGGTGGGTTCAGAGAAAGCGCTCCAGTGAAGACAGGGGCTGCTGGATTTAAATAGTTCATGATCCAACAGGAGCTTGCATCAGCACAGCTCAGGGAATTACTGTCAGAGTCCTTGTTCTTCCACCTTAACCGTCACTCACAGGTCTTACCAAACAATTTCCTGTAGGGACCTAATTCTGTCAAGGAAGACTAAACAGAATCCATCCAATCAGGTTATTGTATGCCAGCTTCTAATGCGGCAGCTTACAGATGTAACAGCCAAGACATGCAGAGTTCAGAGTGTTTGCTGGATGAGATTAAATTACTAAATTACTCAAATTTATGTTGCTTTAGCCTGCAGGACCTAATTATCACTATCAAATATAATAATCAATAATTAAAGTCATTTTTTAAGATTCTGACGTAAAAACCAAAACTATTACTAGGTGCGCAATTAATTATCTTTACCATAGTTAAATTGGGTCATATTTCTTTCATTTTCTAGATTACATACAGTTTAGAATAGATAAACGTTTTCATTTTGAACTGCAATATATGAGACACATTAATAGGATGAAGGAAGTTTTCTTTTATTTATTCTTATGTGTTTTATCCAACAGCTTGAATCGTGTTTATCATGGAAAGTTGTTTGCCGAATTGAGTCAAAGAGGGGTGATCAAATACATTGTGAGAATTCATGGATTACTAGTATGCCCACCAGACTACGCAAGTAAAATGGGACAATAGGATGTCAGCCCCATTTGGGGTGAGACAAGGAGGAATTTTGTCCCCCGTTCTTTTTCATCTCTATATTGATGATCTGTCCACCCAACTGAAAGCCTGTAATACTGGGTGCAAATTAGATTAGATTAGATTAGATTTAGAGTCCCAGAGGGAATCGTATTATGTATGCAGATGATCTTGATGTCCTTATGCCATGTAGCGCTGGTCTCCAGCAGCTCCTTACTATATGTTCTGTGTCTGGTATCATATAAAATGTCAATAAAAGTGTTGTTATGATCTGTAGAAGCAAAGAGGACAAATGTCAAACAAATTACCTGACTTTAAATTGTCTGATAATAATCTGTAATAAGGTAAAATATCTTGGGGCATTTTATTACAGAACAAATAACAGATGATGAGGATATTTACATTAGTTTACATGATGTATGCACAAGCAAAGATTGTCTTACGTAAGTTCAGTGCATGTGCAGACTGAGTGAAGATGTGTCTCTTCATCGTACACCACTCTCTACTGCACACGTGTGGTCAAACTACAGAAAAGCAATCCTACAGAGACTTCAAGTAATGATGATTTGAGAAGATTACTGAAAACAGACATTCTCAGTCTTTTTTCAGCTGAGGACCCCTTACAAGATAGAGAATATCCCGGGGACCCTCTCATGTATGTCTCTTGGAATAATTTAGGACAACCTATTTTTTTTACACTTCTATAGTCTTAGATATGTGAAAGAACAACACAAGAGAAATGTATTATAAAGATATTAGACATCCATTAAAAATATTTGCACCATCTCAACACAGAATACCCAGAAAACAAAGCAATTGAAATGAATTAAATTTGCTGCAAGTATGACTACCTAAACAAAATATCAAAGGCAAATCAAGAGAAAAAGGCAGATTTGAAGAGCATTTTTCAGAACATGCACACACATCAAGAGAAGTGTGAAGTGTTTCTCTTTTAACTCTAATTCTAATTAACTCTAATGGTTTCTGATTATTTAAAACACCACAGATGGTGTACTGCAAGTGAAATGTTTTGTGGCAGCAGCAGTCAATACTTTACAGTCTTAAGAAATATTATGTATGCATTAATTTGCCGGATTAATGTCTCTGAAAATGAAATAATCTCGGCCTGATCAAACATAAAGTTTAACACTACACGCTACCAATCCCAGCTGTGGAGACATTAGTATCGTTGTCTCGTTGTAGGACACTGATTTTTATTCTTGATTCTAACCATGTATTCTGCTTTTGTATATCATTGATTCTATGTAATGTCTTGTCTTTTATCTGAACCTGTAATAAAGTATTGATTGATTGATTCTATGAAGTACATGATGCAGCCTCTCATATTCTATGCTAGATGGTGCACATGTGAACATAAATAAAATATACTTTATTTAGTTCAACATTTTGACCAAGTTGAAACACTTTGGAAGAATATAGTATATAAATAGTTTATGGTAAGTTTTCATTGAACATTTTATTGCATACATACCTAACCCAGGACATAAAGAGTCATTAGAAATGCCTCTTCTGTCACATAAAACTGTATTTGTTGGGATGATGTGGGTTCTCTCCATCTGATGACGGTGGCAGGTCTGCAACGGACGCATGATAATACAGGACATGTCTGTAAACAGAGAGAAAAATACATGCAAATAAGTAAACAAAGTGACTGATTGGAAATCCAGGCTACACGTGTGCAGAAAATCACTTACATTTGTGGTTCTGTTTGTCACCAAACTTTATCCGGCTGTTGGGAGAAAAAAACAAACAAACAGATAAAACCATGAGTATATCTATAAAAGCATACCATATGTTTCTATAGACACATTTTAAATATTGTGAATATATATAGAGGATGTGTACACTGTATACTAAGTGATAATAGCATCCTCTGTGTGTACACATCTCTCTGTATAAAGGACAGTCTGCTCTCAGGCTTGTGTTATGCTGCCCTCTGGTGGCCACGACTCAAATAAAAACCAATGCAAAAAACCCTCCTTTTTAAATTACATGTACAAAGAAGCAAACATGAAACATTTACAGAATAATGTTCACTGGTAATCTGAACATAGTGTCCTTAAATGTATTTATTGCATATTAAATATATCATATGCATTTACTTGATGTGTCTGCAACTATTTTGAGCCTCGATCACATCATATTTATCATATTTTCTCCATAGAAAATCAGAATCACCTTTTTTTGGCCAAGTATGTGCAGACATAGAAGGAATTTGACTCCGGTGTTTTACATTTGCTCTCAATGAACTCAACAGAAATAAACTGAAATAGATACACAGCTGAGAACAACAAAGCTGAACAAATAAAGATAAGAATAGACAGGACTATTATGTACACAAGTATGTGAAGAAATAGATATAAATACACACAACACATATAAATAAATATTAAATGGATATATACATGAACTGGATGATTATATCCATTCAGTATTCATCCAGTCCATTCAGTAATTATGTATTTATTTTATTATCATTACTCAAATAAATAATATTATTTATTTCATGTGCAGGAGTATTTAGGCATTCAAATTGTGATTAACACAGATTATCATATCATGATATGATATACATATATAATATGTTCTCTATATTTGACCCATACTCAACAGTGTTTTTTTGCAACATTGCTCAAAATTGCAATGAAAATGCATAATTAACTTCAACATTTTTGCATTGTTTTAAACACACCATAGCTATTTTGTTTTTAATTCATCATTAAATAATTAAAAAGAAAATGCTACAAATGTTAGTGTCCTTACTCAGCCCCTGTCTTGTTTAAATTGTCTTACAGTCTAATGTACGAAATCCATTCAAAACAGTACAGTGGATTACAATGACTCGTGACCAGCCATCGTGTAGTATTACCGAGTGCTACGATCACAAAATGCTGTAAAACATTTAACGCCCACTCCATTTAAAACTACACTTCACAGTCTTGATTGCAATTTGTTCATGTCTAGTAGTTCAAAGTATAACTCCTTTTGTAATAAATAAAATATCCCACCTTTACACAGATATAGAATGTGCGGGCTTAGATGATAGAAACAAGCTTTCCTTTCTTTTCTTTTTTTTTTATAGTGGACATTCCCGGCAATCTATATGATTAAAACTCCAGACCATTAAACACACTGTGGAAGTTAAATAATAAAGATATATTAAATTAAATTAAAGGCAAAGGGATATTTGTGAGAGCAAACTGGGGAAACAGTTGTGGTTTGTTACTTTAACTGCTCAGTCGTTTGTATCACATGATCTAATTGTATTCATCTGCTGTACTTAATAGTGTTGTATCATTTTTAAACATTCATCACTTGTCAGACAAATATATAGTATGTTAAATGCATACTTTGAGTGATCAAAATCGTATACATTTTCAATTAGATCTCAATTACTTCCAATAAAATAAATCACAAACATTACTCAGTTATCTTATATTGACATTTAAATTGAACTAGTTTAAATTTCAAGATTCAAGATTTCTTTATTGTTACATCTCAATGTCTCCTCGATATTCCAGCAATAATAGTAATGCAACTAACAATAGAAATGTAATACAATAATAATATTGCAATGTGTTTGTCTATCATTGTAGATGTAATGTCTTTTTGGATTACTTTGGTGCAAAGTCTTAAAATGCACAATCACAATTCAACTGAACAAATATAAGATAGAAATGCTATCAAACTGGATTTGCTAGCATGCAGAAGTTACCCTATATAGCCTACTATATACTGTCGGATATATATGCATAACAAATACTGTACATGCTGCAACTGCGGCCATGCAAATTTAATAAATTTGCATGCGTGCATGCAATGCAAACACAGTGCATTGGATTCCTTGATAAACTACAATAGGATTTCTGTGCAACCCTTACCTGCCCTGCAGTGACTGAAGGTGTGTGCAGCATCCATGCAGAACTGCTCTTCCTCTTGTATCGTTGATCTCTTGCACATGTTCCAAGTTTCCTCTCTTCAGTGTGCAAGGCCTGAGGTGAAAGCTGGTGCAGGCAGACAAGCACCCTTATATGTTGTATGTGCAGGGCTGCAGCACCGAGAGCCTGGGACCCCGGACCAATGGGAAGAAAACATGTGCAAAGGACCATCTGCAATGGAAAAACAAATCCTGTAAAAGATTTTGTGGATTTTGCTGCACGGGGGAATGGTGTCCAGCTGCCACGAGTCTTAGTGACACCTGCTTTCTCTCCCTCTTACTTACTTTGTCTTACTTACTTGGCTAACTCGGTATCCTCTAGTGGCCTTAAATACTCTAAACCTGGATGCTCCTTCACCTCCACCCACACAACACTTTCTTCAACTTTCAGTAGAGAGTGATTAATACTTTCACTACTGTTAAATACTGCTGTGGTTCATTTAGTAAGCCAAGGCACTGTTTACACTTCATGTAATGTGGATATTCTGGCAAGACAATATCAATGTACTGTATATAACACACATCAGAGTAAGTGAAAGTATATTTCAGAAGTGCAAGCAATCACCAATACCACCTAATGACTTTGACTGATTAAGGACAGTGGAAGATTTTGTGTTTATATGATTAGGCCAGGTTTCAAGAAATAAAGTGATGAGCATCAGCTCGTTTACAGCTCTGAGTGATCACGTTCACTTGTAGTGGACGGCGTGGCCAAAAGCTTTTGCTTTAGTTTTCTTTAATCCCTCTAGTACTGTAAGCCCTCTACAAGCTTTGGAGGAAGACATCTGTAACTTGTATTTTTGTCCCATTCACCTTTCCTCTCTAGGCTTCATTGAGACATGCATTTGGTCTTTGTGTTGATTATTATAGAACACAAAGCAATGTTTCTTCTGGAGACTTTTAGAAGGAAGCATGGCTAAAGTGGCTGTTTGAAAAGTTGCATTTGGCAACATGCTTGTGCAGTACTTTGAAGCTGCAGCAATCAATATTTATTAACAATAGACTGACTTACTAAGTGTAATGTGAAAAGAGTAGGGTGGGGTGAGCGCTCTACAGACAGACTTGGCCCACAACTGCACTGTAACCTCATTTACAGCTGCAGCAAGCAGCTGTTTTTTTTTGTTTTTTTAAGCAAAAAACCTTGAACAAACCAACTGTACATCACCTGCCCAGCACTGAACTACAGACAGTTTGCAGCTAGCTGCTGAACATAGTGGAGCATTTAGCAGCTAAAGAGACAAATATTTCCCTCTGGAGTTGGTAGAGACCAAAAAAGAGCTGAAAGTGAATATTGGACTTACATTAGTCAGGACAGAAACACAACTTTAAATTAATACTAATTAGCAGGAAGTATGGGAGAGGCCATTGGCCCAATTTGGTGTTGCGGCTGGTGTGTGATCCCATCGCAAGATGGTCTTTAGTGTCTCTGTGGCTGCTGGATGTGTAAATAGCCAACGGTTAGCAACTTAGGTAATAATACTTTATGTCAAATTTGTGTTGCTGCTAAACTGTTTTTTCTTTCATACTAAGGTACTTTATATACTCTCATATATTATTATTATTTGAAAATACTAATAGTTTAGTGTTTTCCAGTCCTTTATGGTTTTGCATTTAAAGCTTTCAGCAGAGACAGCCGTCTCAGCACCTCGCAGCTGTATTTTGAGTAATCGATATAATAATTGTGTATGGTGTAAATTGCACACGTTATTCAAAAAAGGACACCAAAAATACCAGTTTTACACAATCCAATAAGAGCGTCTATATAGTTAGGCTCACTGGATTTGCTGCTTCAGCTTTAATCTCCTCTCATTGATAATCTGTGTTGGATTCTCTGCAGTCAGATGAAGCATATGGCTCCAGCATCTGTGGGCAGATTTACGTCCAAGATTTCCCTGCTTGGCTGCTACAGCAGCGGCTATATTAGGACTAAAGCCCACAACTCTCATTGACAAAATCTGATTTAACCACTGGCCGTATGTTGTCAATGGACTCCTGCCCTGGTTCAGGTCACCAACTGTTCACTCTTTGAATCAGCGTTAAAGTAAAAGTGCTCCATGCCTATACATGTGTTATTTCTTAGAATTAGAACTATTAGATCCATTTACATTTATTTCAACAATGTGTTTTACAATGTGCAGTAACAATGACTGTTGCAGAACCTATTGAGCCTTGTATATGAAGTAATGGACGTTTGTGGTCCACCTTGTGGTCCATGTGGGTATTAAAGATACTACTTTGCAGGTCAGTAGTATCTTAGTATCTGTGGTATGCCATGCAGATACTTTCTAGTACATTTCCTATGAGTAAAGACATGTATGTAATTTTTGTTGTTCTCTGAGGACTAGGTATATGACAATAATGGGTTTTATCGTGGATCACACTAAAAACACAATAAGTTGATTGTGGTGAATTTTCATTATTGGGATAATCGTGAATATCGTGAAAAAAAATTTCATGTTTCGAGAAAAGGTCATAATGTTTCATTGAAAAAGTTGGAATGTTTTGAGGAAAATTCACAATTTTATGAGAAAAAAAGTCGTAATATTTCAAGGAAAAAGTCGTAATGTTTTGTGGAAAATTCACAATTTTATGAGAAAAAAAGGTGTAATGTTTCGAGAAAAAAAAGTCACAGCAAAGCAAAATGTAAGTTAAAGTGATTCCAGTGCATTTTAGTGCCGTTTTAAGAGTTTTAAGCATATTTCGCTGATTATCGGGATAATATCATGAATCGCAATTCTTTTGGCCAGGATAATCCTGACATTAAATTTTCATATGCTCCCATGCCTCCTGAGGACCACAAATGTAATGTATTTTTGTATAGCAACAACAAACACCTTGGAGTCACACTGAGAGGCCTCCTGCAGTTATTATGGACCATATGCTTAACATTATTTACATTATTTAATTTTCACAGCTGACTCACATTCCCTGTATCAGGTGAATCAGTTTGCCACAAAGTAAGGTCCCCTGGTGGCATATATGTATGTATATATGTGTATATATGTGTATATATACAGATATATGTGTATATCTGTATATATACATTGACCAATTTTCTTTATCTTGTGAAAAAATGTGTTAATTTATTATGCATTTATTACTACATATCTATATCTATATATATTTTTTAAATCTACATACCAGCCTATAAAATATACATATATACCTACATATATATGTCAAATGTCAAAATCATACTTAAGTTCAGTACTTGAGTAAATGTACTTAGTTACATTCCACCTCTGATTACAGAGCATCACGCTTCCAACTCAATAACCAACACCAGCCAGTGAATTATTCCCTCGGGGGTGGGTGTGTGTGTGTGTGTGTGTGTGTGTGTGCGTGTGTGTGTGTGTGTGTGTGTGTGTGTGTGTGTGTGGAGGCGGGGGGGGCACAGCTGCCAAATCACTTGAATCCCATTTTGAGATGAATTGAGGAGCAGCGTGTGCGGGAAGCTGCAGAGTGAGTAACGCCGTGAGGAAGCCGCCTTAATGGTCTCCCGCTCGCGGCTCCTGGTGCACTCAGTCCGACAGGAGCCGCAGAGAGGAGCATTAGTCCGCTGGAAGACTTACGGACATCCCACCAATACATCCATAAACTACGTGCCTTTGAGCAGAGGGCCCGGCTGCCACGGGCGCGCTTATCGATCAGCTCTCTCTCTGCTGATCACCTCGTAAACGTCCCACTCAGCTGCAGTCTGGAGACCTCCAGTCACCGTGTGCTGATGGTCAGATTAACTCTGCAGAATGCTTATTGTTCTTCATGATGTCACCATCATCCCGGCCAAAATAATTGTGATTTACGATATTATCCCGATAATCAACGAAATATGCTTAAAACTCTTAAAACTGCACTAAAACACACTGGAATCACTTTACCTCACATTTTGATTTGTTGGGACTTAAGACTTTTTTTTTCGAAACATTATGACAATTTTCTCATAAAATTGTGATTTTTTTTTTCCCCCCTTGAAACATTGACTTTTTTTCTCATAAAGTTTTTTTTTTTTCTCGTGACATTCCGATGTTTTGTTGAAACATGATTTTCTTTTTTCTTTCTTCGAAATATTACAACTTTTTAAAATAAAATTGTCACTTTTTCCTCATAAAATGACAAGGCAACTTTATTAATAGAGCACATTTCATTACAAAGAAACTCAATGTGCTTTACATTTCAAAGAAAGGCATAAAATAAAAATAAAAGCATCAACAAAATCACCATCAAGCATATGCAGTGCAGTGGTATGACAAATACTGCAATGCAGCAAAATAAACAAAATAAAGTACAGAGACAGACACTGTTCATAAGCCTGAGAAACTGTCACTTTATTCTTGAAACATTTTTTCTCAAAACTTCAACATAATACTTTTATTCCCTCACAGATCGAACGCTGTAATAAACTGCAGTCAATTCCTGAGGATATTCACAATATTCACGATTATCCCGCTAATGGAAATTCACCACGATCAACTCATCGCGATCCACCACAACATCGCTTATTGTCCCCCGTCTAACAGTAGAGGTATACGCTCTGGAAGCCAGGGGTCCAGACCCAGAGTGGGTGTTTCCTGGATCGCTGAGAGACGTAATCTGTCATCGTTTCTGAAGTCTTTGGTTAGCTGCGAGCCGTCTTCATCAGAAGAACAACAGATTTCTAATCTTCTGATGAAGACGGCTTTCAGGTGACGTAAAGCAGCGTGGAGTTTTTAATTTTCCCTCATCAGTAGCTGCGTGTGAAATGCACATTATCATGGTAAATCCCAGAATGACACATCTGGGTGTTGTAAGTGGCATTGTAGTGTTGGTCTGGTTTTGACAACAATAAGTATAATCACCATTCTGATGATGTCAGTGTTTTGTGTTTTATGCCTCCGTGCCGCTGACGAGTCTGTCTGCCGTGATGCACTGGGCATTCAGCATGTCGTCTGTTTGTAGAGCTTTTTTCTTTTTTTTTTTCCAGCTGCGTGTGGAAGCTAGTGTGATGAGAGCTGCGAGTGAATCCAAACTACATTAGACTGGAAAACTAACACAATGAGCTGGAAGCAGTGGTTCTGTTAGACTTCCTCGTTGTCCGTTATTTTGACGGACAGGGTCGTAAAAATTCATAATCTATTATTACCCGACATTTTAAGTTATTAATATACACAACAAGTTTATGCATTTATAAGGACACGGAGAGAAATGATGAACAGACACTTAATATGTTTCCCCCGCAGTGACAACAGAGGCCACTACAAACACTGCGGCCATTGATCGGACTCACTTGTCCTTCATCCTCCACCGCATCAATCCCTCTTTTATCAACTGCATCACAATTATTTTGACCTTTTTAAAGAAACTTCAGACTCTCGGCTGCCATGACATTTTGCAGTGGTGTGCAGCGATATGCTTTTCACATTTTTCCAAGGTATTAAAGTACATTTCTGTTTACTCAGTAAAAAGTAAACAGACTATCTTTTCTGCATCAGGAAACCATGCCTTCATCGTCGTTTCCATGGATACGAAGAATAAACAAGGCTGCACAGTAGAGCTGCAACGATTAGTCGACTAATCGATTTGTTGATTGTTGCCAACTATTTTGATAATCGATTAATCGTTAAAGTAATTTTTCATGCAAAAATGTCAGAAAATGCTGTTTTTTTCCTCCTCAAATATGGAGATTTCCGGTTTTTCTCTGTTTTATATCATGTAAATATATTTGGGTTTTACTCTGTTTTATATCATATTAAACTGAATATCTTTGGAGTTTTGGACAAAACAAGACATTTAAAGACATCACCTTGGACTCTGAGAAACTGGGATGGATATTTTTCACTATTTTCTGACATTTTATAGACCAAACGATTCATTGATTAATCGAGAAGGTTATGAAAATAATCGTTAGGTGCAGCCCTGCTGCACAGACGCTGTGAAAATTAAATGGTTCTTATTTATAAAAGAGACTTAAAAACTACGGAGGGAACAATAATATAATAATATTTATTCAATATGTTAAAGGAAAATACTAGGAGTGTGGACTGAAAATGTTCCGAGGGCTCGGCTTGACAATCCCAAATTTAAACGTAGCTGGCTGATGATTCCAGATGGGAAAAGAAAGATAAAACTTTGAACGATTATAAATCATATGCAAAGGGAAAAACCACGGTCGTCTTCTACGTAATCTACAGAGAAGTCTGGAAAATTGAGTCTGGAACAGTTGAAATGGAAAATGTGTAGGAACCCTGGCGTAACCGCTTTTCCATTACAGTCATTTGATCAATGAATACACATATTGATAAGTGCAGCTTTAAGCAAATATTCCGACGTGTGCTGAAATCTGCTGAGTTTACAGGAATTCACAGTTTGTTTTGGAGAAACAAACACTGGTGAGAAAAATGAAAAGGATCTTGCAGGAGTTGAGAACATGCTAAAGTAAGTGTAATTGACAACATTGATAATGAGTCTGTGTGCGCATGTGTTGGAGGATGCAGAGCAGGAGGGGACAACACAGGAGGCCAGGATGTGACTCAGCGGACGGAGATTAAAGATACACCACCCACCGTTCATTTAGCTATTTTTTATTCTCGTGATGTGTAAAAAATGCGTGGCTGTGACTGCACGTGCACGCCAAATCCAGCCAGCTTCCAGTGGAGCGGAGCGCCGGTGCATCGGTGTGTTGAAGTACAATGGTGCAAATTGGAGGCGGATCCAGTCAGAATCTGACTTTCTGAATTGAAACCGGAGGAGCAGGGTGTCCTCCGTGTGAAAAATCGCCCGTCCCTGAAGACAGTTTTCTGTCTTTGCAAGTGTGAGTCAATTCACTCCCTGTAAAGCTGCTTTGTCCTCGACGCACTGATCGTCCGGAGCTTATGGTCCGCATCTGTCGGTTCTTCATTATTAACCCGGCTCTGCACATTCAAAAGCTCTTTTCTTCTGTGCTGTGAGTTCAGACGTGTCTCCGAGCCGTCCAGTCCCCAGAGGAACGGAGAATGAAAATGTAGATTTTATTCTCTTTTCATTCACAGAGATTTGGCACAGCTTTACTTTGAGAAGGATTATGAAAAAGTCTATAAGCAAGGTCAAACTTATATGTTGAAATAAAATAAAAAAAGCAATAATGAAATAGTATTCCTCAGTCCGTCACATATCACTTTGTAACTCTTTACTCGACATTCACGAGATTTTTTCCGGCAATCCGTATTTTCGCTGTTATATCGTGAGGGGGGGGCTGTGGCAGATCTTGTGAAAATAGTACCGCACTTCTGGCTTCAAAAATAAGC
>JAOVVB010077443.1:0-13772 GCA_028570985.1 Heterobranchus longifilis
AGCATGTAATAAAATTGAATTTTCTTGCAGCACAAGGGAGGGGGGGGGGGCGGGGGGACATAACGCAGGGCAGAATGTGGCTTTGTTTCCCAAATACATTGTTATTCTATCCCACAAACGGTAATATTTCCATGTGAAAAATCAAGATTTACAGAGATTCTCAATCATTCTTTGATTAACGCATTCGTTAAAATGATCAAAACCATAAAAAGCTGCTGCTCTGTAGCAGGAACCTCGGAGAGAAGAATGGGCGAAGACTTCAGTGCATAGTTTCCACATCAGGTCAGATGACGATGATGACATGGAACGCTGAAAATCTAAAAGACTCTACAGACAGGAGGGAAATTATTGCCACAACAAAGACAAAAGCTCAGTTCCATTGTGTAACCACAAAAAAAAAAAATCAAAAGGTTTCTGGTGCCAGTGCTTTCTGTTGTTTTTGGGGATAAACTCAGTGAGCCTGCAACACTGCAGTGGGTGAAATCAATGTGAGCACTCACATGTTACCATGACACTATGGAGACAGATACTGCGAAAACACAGATAAAATATACAAACACGCTGCCAAGGTGTAATCCAATTCTGTATCATATGTAGTCCTACATTTATTTTATTTATTTGATTAATTTATTTTTTGCCACTATAGTTAATTCCATCAAATCCCATCCTCCACACTCACTATGTGGGTTATTGAGAAGCAGAGGTAGGGAGGCTGGTGAATGTGGGAGACAGATTACCAAGAATGGAAAATGTTCTTTCACATAATGTTTATGAGGCAAGCTGCTCGAGAGAGAAGTGTGGACTTGTGAGAGGCAGCTACCTCCGGCTCTGATTCTCCATGCGTGCTGCTGTTGGACTGATATTTCCTGTCCTTCTTATTTCCTAAGCTGACACAGATGCACCCCGATCTGCACAAACAGACAGTCGGGGATTTGTGTCATTTTGCACGTGGTTGTCGGCTACAGCAGTGCTTCTCAACCTTTTTGGCTCGTGACCTTTTAAAACGGAGCTAATGCTTTCTCCTGACCTCCCATCACAGACTGTATGTATAAAGACACTTTGTATTGTGTAATGTGTTTTTTTCACCAAAATGTCTTGACCTAAATCTGGTGTCCAGGCCCCCTGGCATGAGAACCACTGAGCTAGCAGACCCGCTACAATCACAAGCACTAAACCACATGCTAGACTTAAAGATAAAACTTAATGATCCCCTCTGGAAAAATTGGTTCGCTGTAGTAGAAAATAGAGATAGAAGAGCAAAAACAAACTGCAATAGAAAACTGACAAATTAAACTTTTGAACGTTATGTAGGATGAAAAGCAGTGTCCTCCAAAGCGTACGACCACATACATCGTTTGTTCCTACTCTCTAACAGTATGTACACACCGGGCACAAATAAATTCATTCACGCGAATTAATTACATATAAAGTCAATGTAAAGACGCGATTAGACGCAAGTTCATGACGTAATTACACATGTGACATAGAACGTGATAGTTCTGTTTGTTACCTAGCGTTAAAATAACTCCTGGGTCAAAGTGTTTGTTTCACCCATCCACCACCAAACACGGTCTTTCTGGCTCTTAATATTACGTTATGACTTCCTGCTTCATAATTACGACGACCACTAGAGGTCGCTGCCTAACAAGAAACATAAATATTGGTCGTAACTTCTGCTTGTACAAATTACCTACGGTGTCGTTTTTTCATTGAAGAGTCTCAAATAACTTCACCCCAAATTAAAACACCATATTGGCTTCAACAAATGTCTTTTGCGAATTTCATTGCTTTTCCCCAAACCACAGGAAGATCACCCGCTTTGAATGTTATCACATGATTTAATGCGCTGATAACATGCTTATCATCCTGAGACATTTGGGTCAGTAGGGGCCGGCTCCCCACACTACAAGCTCCAGAAGGCTCTTATCAGCGTTTTGAATGGAGATGATACCAGCCCATTCAATGCAGGCTGATAACAAGTTCGGTAGGTTTCAATTTCACTATAAGTAAACAACAAAAAAAAACATCTACATTTCACTGACTTTCGTCGGTACGTTTAATCAATCGTGTGACGACATCAGAATCGCCTGAAAAGATTGTCTTCTCTTTCAGACAACAAGATAAACTTCAACAAGCGGCTCATTTTTCTGTGAGCACATGGCCGTCTCATGATGAAATCATTGCATAACTCTATAAGCTGCCATAGGGATAGTAGTGGAAGTCACCACAAGGCTGCTACTGCGGCTACACAGCAACTATATAACACTGTAGAATAGGAAAAAAAATCATAAATGTGAGAAATCCAGCCATCGCCTGCCTCCGCAGACTCCCTGTGTGCCGTCCACGGATGTTATTAAGAATCAGAACAACTATAGTTCCCCTTTTAGCAGCATGAGCCGTGCCCTCGGGTCAAACTTAAAGATGCCCTGAGCTTTCTGGGAGATTGCGAGAGGTTCAAGTGGCGCTCTATCAACACATGGCCTGGGAGGTTTGTTTGTTTACTTTGCTGCTTTTTGCCAACAACCACTGTTTGTAAAACCGTAGGCAATTTCGGAGTCTCGTTTCAGTTGCTATGGCAACCGGCTGATGCTGATAAGTCGTCTCTGGCAGAGGAGGTGAAGATGAAGAGGAAAGGGTGCGAGAGAGTGCAGAATCTAAGAGGCCAGACAACTTATTCACAGATTGAGTTTCAATTGATCTCCATGAGGTCGTTATCACAATGACTATCTCAGGCCTAATGGCTTCTCTGAAAAGCTTTTCTATCAACTGGGAAATAGTTCAGATAAATGGACTCAACCAAATACAATCAGTCGCACATATCAGTGTTCAATCCATACAATCTGCTTTAATACAGTGAACTTTCTTCTGCATATCGTTGCCTCAGATTTCATCATCGTCGTAGCTCACTTTTGAAATGTCTTTAAAAAGCACACAGAGAAGTGCTTTGTGCCATCAGAGCTGCTCTATTGTTCCCATGCCTTTTCCGAAAACCTTTTTACCTGAATGAAAAACTGCCCCCTTTTCATATCCCCCCACATGCTCTGATTTAAGGAGTGCTGATGCCTTTTGTCAACCTTTCCTGCTCTCTGTCAAGAAGCAAGGGATTTCTTTACCCTCCTCCATGCCCCGAGACAATACCATTCAAGGTTATCATTCAAAAGGCCAAAGAGGACAGGGAGAAAAGGCTGTCGCTAAGCCGGAGAGAATTTTGGTGGCCAGGGAATTGGAGTGGGGATGTGCCTCAATGGGCCGACTTGATCTAAGACATTCCCTTTTGGGCTCGGAGGATCGTCCAACAGAGGGAGGGAAATGTAAGAGCAGCCACACCTGGGTTGTCCTTTGGTCTCTTTCTGGTTAAAATAATCATTCCAGTTATTTTCAGTGCTGTTCATCTATGCAGGGAATATCGTGAAGAAAATGCCTAAATGCCTTGACGAAACCAGTTGCAAAAAGCGCAGCTATCTCACGACAACAGCACGAGGAAAACACAGTTAGAACACAGTGAGACTTATAATCCTTAAGATTTTCATGGAATCAAATGCATTTTACAGCAGCAGCCGTTCAACATATTTACATCCTGTAATTATCTCTCTATATAGTAATTTTCATTGTTAGTGGTGGAGTCCGCCACATATTGACTATGTATGAGGGATTGAGCAATGCAGCATGTAATCCAGTGATACTGTTTTTAATTCTATCTCACTGATATCAGCATCTTTGCTTACTGCTCACACTCCTACAGCCGTATCACAGTTACTGCTAATGCAAACACAACATTTACTACTGTTACTCCTGCTTTATATTAAAAAACTTTAAATGGAAAAACACAATGTTTTTATCACTGACACTGGTGCTGACAGCAGTCATTTATCAAAAAATCAAAAACACTTTTACAAAACAAGACAGCTGTCATTTTCGGCCAAGAACAGTCATCACGGTCATTTTGACCTTTTTGAAATGTATGTGTGTAATAACTTTGCTGTATACAAAAATACAATCCTGCTGGTTCTTGACTTTTCCTAAAAATGTCTGTATTTAAATTCAAAACATTTTCGATATAAATTACACAAAAGACAAAAACAATCTGACAATTTTTACCTTTTTTCCCTAATTTTGCGATATTCTATTGTCAATCTTTTGTGCGGTTGATGATGCATGTTGCTTAGCAACTATCACTGTCCCTGTCCGAGAAACGTAACTAGCGGTCTCGAGTGCTATTTCGTATTTGGATTTCTCTACGGAAAAATACTGGTGTGAATGTAAGAAATAATCCCTGTTTACAAGGGAACATGAACATTGATAAATGTAAAACTACCCAAATCTATAATTAAACTTGTTAAAATGTACATTTAGCTGTTTTTAAAAAGATATCCTAACACAATAAATGCATTAATCTCTCATCTGGGTCGGCTATTTATCAAGAGAGATTATAGAGTTTGGAATCTGACAGTCAAAATGAGGGCTTACGGCAATTCTAGTAGTTATGAAATTCAAGCACTTCTAGTTTTAAATACGGCAAGGGAGTAATGAAACAAGAAGGAGCAAGCTTTTATTCTGACTTAATGAGAGTTTGTTTGGCTGGTCGCTGTTGGAGTGTTAGTAGTATTAAACCACACCTACAGACTACAAATTCAAAATAAGGGCATTTATTTGGCAATGTTGCATTTACCCACAAGATAGCTGGTCAAATGTGTGCACAACTGTGCTCAATTTAACAAAATGTCACACATACGGTTCCTCGCACGTTAGATAAATACATTTTTTGTGTAATTAATATGACATTGTAAACATGTGTATGGGCTTTAATCAGGGAAAGTGACAGGTTCTGAGTCCCACAGTGTCACTTGAGTCTAACAGTCTGATGTGTGTGTGACTGAGCTGTCAACAGTACCATCGCTGCATGTTGAGGCATGTTTTTTTTCCTTCACTTGAAACACAAGGCACACATCAGCATGTACAGCTTGCATTCCTGCCTTTCTCACAAAGTTTTGATTCTCTCTGTCATTCAAGTTGGATCAACACAGTTGTTTTCAGAGGAGCTTACTCCTGTGAGCATTTTTGCCGGCGAAGCTGGTGTTTTTATTTTATGTGAGCGAGACGGGGATCTGGAGATTCAGTTGACTCTGGCGCTGTGAGAGATGGAGGATGTGGGGGAGATACAGAGAAAGGAGGGATTTAAAGAGAGTATCTGAAGTACGTGTGATATGTGATGTGCAAAGTGATGCATATAAATACACGCTGCTGCCAGTGGCTGGCCTTCAAGCATTATTAAGCCAATAGCCTACTTGTTTTTTACTACTTTGCTAAACTGTTTTTTTCTGCACAGCACTTCCCAAACATTACACCTCAATCATCCAGGTGTGTTCATGGTGAAGATGTTTTTCTGGTTGAACGACGTTCCCTCCCAACTGTAATATATTGAGATGTATTTCCCGCTGTGTGATGGGTGACTACACAGAAGAGCTTCCAGCCTGCAGTCTTCTGTTGAGTCCGTTTTATGTTTCACCGTGTGGTTTTTTTTCTGGCTTTACAACTTGAATATCAAACACAGGAAACTGTATTACTGACCAGTAAGAACAAAGCTCTGTGACAAACAAGCTCTACACAGCAGCGAGGCTCTGACTGTTCATTCAGAGTGTGACCATCCTCCCTATGACAGATTTCTCCCTCTTCCCTCTGGTATATCTGCAACCGCCGGCCCAAGGAAAGGTCACAGTTACAAACAATCCTTTATCCCAGCAGCCATCAAAGGACTTAACAAGACTCATTGTTAGGTCGTGTTCATGTGAGGTCTGCATGGTTATAGTCTCGTGTAGCCTGACTTATCTCCACATCGCTGCTGGAGGAAAGTCTGGATTCTATGTGCTTTCACAAAAAAACTCCCTGCCCTGTTTGTATTTGCTTAAATCAATCACAATCGTCCTGGCCACGCCCCGACGGTGCTTCTGCAAAATAGTGTCGGAAGGGAACCTGTTTCAGAGAACACCTCCACGAAAATGCTGTAAACATATTCTTTGTAGATCTTTACAATCATTCACTGAAAGAACAGAGCAGGCCTGCCAAATCTTCAAAACTTGTCATTTTCATTTGTAGGTTGAGAACTCGGAGGTTTGTTGTTTGTTTCCCGTAGTGAAGGGACTTTGGGAACGAGAACACGGACACGGACGTACTGTGCAGACAGGCCCGCCAGACTATAGCATGGTTATATTTTCATGTGATCCTGCAAACAGACGTGCCTTTGACTTGCTCTTTTGTCATGTATTGCTCCTGTGCTCGTCTTGTTTTATCTATTCAGTTTCCCTCTGGGACTTATTAATAATGCTACAATGAGTAGTGCTGTGGTCCGTCAAGTTCACATGTTTGTGATTTCAGTCATTTCTGGATTTACTTGGTCTCAGACTAAGATGACTCAGCCTAACAGCATTTGTCTAAATCAGGGTTAGGGTTAATTTCAGAGTTCCAAACACCCCAAGCTAATTTTTCACCTATCTCAGAATGTAAATTGGTTCTGTAAAGCGTCTCTCTTGGAATATAGATAGGGTAATTGGCTTTTTTTTCCACTACATGAACTTAACAAAATGGAAAATAATCTAGCTATTGTCATTGTGCTTTTCGTCGCTGTCGGGCAGAAACCTTGTATGTCCAAAACTGTTACTTTTTAGGAAAAGAAAAAAGCAAGCATGAAAACATTGCATTGAGCTATGAACCTCAGATGAAATCACTTTTTGAAATACTTTTCATTAGTTAAATATTTGTAAAAACCTGATGACAGACGTAAAGGATGACTAGTAGCATGATGTTATGAAAAAAAAAAAGACAAAATGGAGGTACGAGGTTTCTGCCTGACAGCGATGTTTTATTGTAATTGTTCTGTGCATGCTTTGGAGAGATCCTCCGAATACTAACTGAGGAGGTGATGCTAAATCCAGGTGCATTCAGGCAGTGCTGTTGAATGTTATTGGTCAAGCAAATGTGAATGAAAAAGGTGTACATGACAAAGCAAAACAGTACAGGAGAAAGGTGTGAAAAACATGGCGTGATGCTGGATGCTGTTCTGGGCCACCACCATCCCAGTTTGTAAAACGTTAAACTCCATTAAATGTTACACTGTCAGTTTTGATTACATATTTTTATAAAAATACACCCAAAGTGATGTACAGTATGTGCTGCTTTGTTGGCGTGTGCCACTCTCCTGTAACACAGCGTCATTTGATTCCATGTCCAGCCATCACTCACCATCACTGGCCCTGGGCGGAAAGAGCAGCTTGTGTTATATTGATCTGTTTCAGCACTTTTCCTACAGGCATTCTGTCAGGAGCTGGTCTTATCTAATCACACCATTCATTTGTCACACAGGTTCTGGCAACAACCGGTAATTAATAAACACACCAATTACAAGAGCAAAATGAACTTCTGGTTCATTAAGCAGTGGGCATGTATTAAACAGGGAAAAAAACCATTAGGTCTACAGCTCGGGAGCACAACAGTGCATAAAGATGAAACTGGGGTGTGCTAAATACGCAGCAAATAAATTTCAAAAGACAACGTCTTCTGGATGTGTGAGGAGAATGAGCTTTTCACACAAGGGCGCGGATATTTTCTGTATGTCTCACTCTTTCCAGCAAACCCACGCCTCCCTGCGACCTCAACCATGTCTCCTCTGATCTCATATTGCAAATTGGACATTCTCCCCCCTCCTTTCAGTTGAGAGGAGTCAAATAAGAGTCAGGGGAGAAAAAAAAACAAGGACAAGAATTCAGCAGCATCCGAGAGAAATTCCTCCTCTAGCTTTTCCAAAATGTTGCACAATTGTTACGTTCTCTTGTAAATGTAGTCACTCCTGTGCTAAACTAGTGCTGGAATGCACGAAGAACAATAGCAACAATGAGTTGATGTATGTTAGCAGGCTATCTGAGAAAAAGTGCCATATCACCTGACTGCTACCAAGCTGCACTGGTGTTAATTTGCTGCCTTGTTTCTTTTTCCAGCAAAGTCAAAGGGAAGATTAGTTTTTGCAATATCTTGCAATATTTTAATGACTTATTATCATTGTGAGGCTTGGTGGCAGGGTGGTGACAATAAGCTACTTTGCTTGCACATGACAAAGATAGAGTCAAGGCCAACTTACAGTAGATTCTGGGCAACAGTTTTTCAGTAATTTAAAAAAAAAAAAAATCAAAGAAGAAAAATACTAAAAAAGGAAATATGGGCACCTTCTATAGACTGTTATACAAATCCCCATGCTAGTCTGGAATTTCAATTTGAAAAGATGATTGCTGTTCCGTCCATCAGAGAGGCAGACAGTCGAGAGAAGAAGAAATTGTGTGAGTAGAACAACAAAGCCAAAGGGTATGGAAATCCTCCTCAGGGCAGGACCCACTTTATAGGGTCCTACAAGTGTAGCTCTTCTAACTGGGTCATGTCTGATGTGTTGAGCAGCAGCCTCCTCCCACTGACAGAAAAGCATGACGGCAGGCCACGTGTCCTAAAGTCAGCATACCTACAGCGATGCGCTCCTGCCTTAATTACCCTTTACAATGAGCAGTAAACATGCTAACGCAAGCCCATCTCGGGGAATCAAAGGCAATCTACACTTTAATATTCATGTTAATAGCCTCCATATATGCGATGAATGTTTTAGAATCTTGCACACTGGCAGACATCAAAATGCCTCTCTGACAGTACTGGTGCTCATCATGTGAGCAGCTCCATGCTGCAAACACAAAGAGCCTCCTTTCAAAAGACAATGCAACGCTTCAGGGATCGAGGAAAAACTGACTCCCACTGCCAAGTGTACAAAGTACTCCATAGCATGTATTTAAAGTGCCGGCCCACTGCATGCATGCTGTCTTCTGGGACACACCAGGCTAGCTTATTACCCTTGGGGATTGAGTTTAAGCAGCCTTACCAAACTCCCAAAAAATTAAACATTCCTTAAACTCACAGGTCACTTTTGCTCCCAGCATTTCATTGTGTGGGTGTGATGTGAAAACCATTCAGTGGAAATCTCAGCCTCATTCTAAAGCCATAGAAAGCTTATAATAACACCAGAATATAAGGTAATATATTCATATACATTATAACACATATATTCAAAACAATGCATAAAACCGAGGCAGTAAATTTGACCAATTTTAGAAGTAAATAAGTTTTTACATTGAGAAAATACAGTTTCATTCAAGTTGCATATATTGCTGGACAGTAAGATTCTGGCATTTTCACTGTATATTATGGTATGTTTTGCATGACTGGCCCTTAATATAGGTCTATAGTTGCTTATTCTACTGATTAGTCTGGGAGCGACCTGATAGCTGAGTGGTTAGGGTGCACGCTCCATGGGTGCAAATGCCGTGAGCAGCGAGTCCCGGCCTGCTGGACTGTTTGTCACTGGCTGTCTTTCCCCACACGTCCTGTCTCTCTCCACTATCACTGTCAAATAAAGTCATAACATTTCCATGCGTGCATGGATGAACCGGTATACCGCCCAGCACAGAACTGTTAGACAGATCGGCTACAATTTACGAGAAGACCTGAACACTGAACCGCTCGATATTCATGATTTTCTTAAAGGAATAGTTTGACATTTTGGGAAATGCCCTTATTTGCTTTCTTGCTGAGAGTTAGATGAGAAAATCAATCTGTCTGTACGGTAACTATGAGGCTACTACCAGCAGCCACTTAGCTTAATGCAAAGACTAGAAACAGGGGAGTTAGTGAAGCTGACGAATTAACACGTTATACTTCCATACACAAACCAAAATGTAACCCCTCGTGGATTTTGATAGGTGGATTTTGTTACCTTTGAACACAGTACTCAACTCACATAACATGACGTGTTACATTAATGCAATTTTCATGTCATGTACACACTGAGCATGAATAAATTAATTCACGTGAATGAATTACATATAAAGTCAATGTAAAAATGTGATTAGACGTGGCGAGCGATGCGAGTAATCGTGCAAATGAAGCGATTCCAGCATCCAAACTCGTGCAAATTAAGCGAGTAGATTATTTTATTTGGGTCTGGTCTGAACACATTACTGTTATACTTGCACACTACGCTGCTATACGGCTTATATGGTCTTTACTGTGAACATTTGCACATCCCCTGTCAATATTCCTTGTACATATTCTCTAAACTATGCAGCTCTTCTTCACACAGAACGTACTGTTTACACATTCCTTATTGTAAGATTATTTGTATATTAGTTATTTATACCACCTGTCTTTTAGTTGTATTTTTCTCACTTTGTTTTTCTTTGTTTTTTCTCTTACCTTCTATTTCTGTCTGTTTGTTATGCACCATTACATCAAGACAAATTCCTCGTATGTGAAAACTTGGCAATAAATCTCCTTCTGATTCTAGTAGTTTCCACCTGTGTCTAGTCATTATGCTAAGCTAAGCTAACTGGATGTCTCTACATTTATCATACAGACATGACTGTAAATCTTCTCATTTCCCAAAATGTCAAACTATTCTTTTAATTATCATTATCTGTGCCATATGCTGATGTTTCTAAAAATATCGAAGCTCATGGGAGTTACCCTTTTTAATTTTGTTTGTGGATAGATGGATAGATAATGATTATATGATGAAGCTCAGGTGGCTCCTCTTTCATCACATGCTGTTATGGTGACATTTGAGAGCCTTGAGGAAGAGGAGAATAATCGAAATGAGACCGCATTATGTAATATGTCAAGTAATCTGTGAGCAGTAATACGGGGCAACACAATAGAGAGGCAGAGATCAGGGTGTGCAGAACTGTGTGCTCTTGGCATTTTGTATGATATTGAATTGGTATTGTGTGATCCTACATAATCATATAATATCTGGTTTATCCTGTCTGCAAGGATGAAAAGCTATTTCTGCCCCGATGATTCAACAGATTGAAACTAAACAGATGTCAAGAAAAGGCTACCAATTCGATTTCATATGACGATTTACCATTATTTATCTTGCCTTTTTATGTTGCCATGCCATCTCTGACAGGGTCGTGAAGGTAAATTGAAGCGGATGCTATTATGTTGAGATAAACGGTAGTGATGAAACTGCAGCCTGCTGGTGAAGCCTTGTCTTCTTAACAATGCTGTTACGGAGTTCTTTTGAACACACAGGTAATAAAATAACATCTAGAATAAACTGCAGCTTTTTAACGCTGATTGTGTGGAAAAAAGACATGACAGCGACAGTTGTTTATTTCCCCTTGGTGTTAAACATGTCTGGTGTGGTAAAACATGATGAAATATGGGGAGCGCCTGAGGGTTTTTCCCAAACCGATGATTATTTTTGCCTCTTGGTCAGAGAACTGGCTAAATGTGATGACAGGCACATTCATTAAATCTTCATCTCGCTAAACAGTTTGTATTTTTGCCAGTTAAGCCCTGAGGCGAAATAAATCCAAAACATTTAAGGTAAAGAAATAAAAGCAGCTGGATCAGTATGAAAGTCGAAGTGTTGAGCACTAGCAGGTGGGCTGAAAATGAAGCTGTTAATATGGGCAATTTCAGGGAATACAGAAAACACTGATAATTATTTGAAATAAATCCATGGCTTTCCTTTGTTTACTCCTGTGGCCACTTAGTAAAATGTGGGAAAACCATGACGTAACGCAGAATGAACAATGGAGCAATTATCCAGCACAATGTGTTTCTAATAAAATGAGAAATTTTAAAACAGGATGGTGCCCTGGTTTCTTTTTACTATACTCCAGACTTAACACCTCTATTACACTACAGCCTCCCGCAAACATATGGCTTCAATCACGCTGCAGCCATTCATGTCATAAGAGTCAGTGGATGGCATGAATCCAGAGATTATAGCATGGGAGCAAGGACGAATAAAAATCAATAGTTCCCAGAGTCCTTGCAAAAGTGCCTCTCACTGAGATGTTTCAAAGAGAAAAAAATGAGAAGAAAGGAACAATGCTATTTAAGCACCAGTGGTTTCATCCTGCAGTCCGGGTGGTGAGAGTGCATTTCCACTCTTATTGCCTTACGCTCAATTCACACGGGACTAATAGCGCAGTATGTTCAGACCTCATGTAATTCATCAATTAGCTCCTTACCTCAAAGCATTAGGACCAGAAAATGAAATTCAGTACGTTGGATACAAGTCTGTGAAGTGAAACATTTTTTATATTTTGTCACTATGCAAAGCTTCAAATTGCCTCCCAAAAGCATTTACAGCGTTCCTCTACAGTTTCCACTACTGCCTCCGGTTTTATAAGTGCAACATGTTTTGCATCTAAAAGAAAAACGCACCATTGGATGCCAAAAACAAATTCAATTTGCATGGGATTAGTAAGTATTACCCGGGGACCTCTGACTTCACCAAGATGCGGCAGGTAATTTGCAATGGAATTTCGCTTGAATTACAACCATGGCAGACTCGCATCGGGATTAAAATCATCAACGATCTCCCTCAATTATACAAATCACTTCCCAACCTCAGGTTACATTAGTTCCATGCAAACAGAGCTTCATAACGTTCCATCAGTATTCATGAACATGAACGACTTCTCGTCAGAAGCTTAAAATGAGAGATAAAACTTGAAATTAACTTCATGTCATTACAGAGCTCTCAGTTGATGAGGCAGAAACGTTAGTCCTGTGTCATGTCATGTGTCCACAAAGGCTCCCATTCACGGTCAAAACAGCTAGACCACAGCACCTCTCCTGATTAGTGCACGCGGCTCTAAGAGGGACTTGTTCCTGCTCACAAATTATGACTGAATTGTCCAAGATCATAGGTCACTGCATGTGCTAACTCTTTTTTTTTTTTTCCCAGGGATGAATCTTCTTTTTTCTTGAATGTTGATTGCAGTAGTGTTACTGAAGCCTCGCAGTGACTGAACAGCCTGACAAGGGGCGCAGAGAATGTACCACTGGACATTTCAGAGCTAGTCAGTCTGATTGATTGAGCCATAAAGAGTTTGTCCGTGGGGCTAACAGGACTCGGATAAAAGATTAGGAGTCTGTTGAGTCTTGATTAATGTTAGAGGATATAACCTCTGGCCAGTGGTGCTGAAAGATTTATATAAACAGGGTCTCGGCGGTGAAATATACACACACGCTGAATTGGAGCGATTTGAAGTCAGTGAGGACGAAACAATCACAGGGCATCCCCGCGGGACACAAACTAAATCAAAAACAGAATTGTCACAACTCCATAATGAGGCAAACAAGCGTATTAACTGACAGATGAAGCAGCAACACAAGCGACAACACAGACCAAAAGACATATCTCAAAGGCAAGAATTTTGCTGTTTTTCAAAACCAGAAGGAATGTGATGACGACGGGAGAAAAAATAAATTCCTCTGCATATTTATACAGGACCTTGTCTGTGTTAAACCCTGCCCCACCCCCTGGACTTAGGCTGCCTGATTAGTATTCAGTGAATTCATTAAGACACAATCGCTGGTGTCTGGGAACATGGGAACTTTTGATGGAGGAGAGGTTGAGTTCAGCCCACGAGGGTAAGTCCCTACAGGAAAAAAACGCCCCATCCCCCAAACCTGAAGGTCACTGTGTCCTTACTCAGCTACTGATCTGATGATCACAGGCAAACAGCAGTTGTGGGGTTGGGTGTTAAGATCTTTATTTGCACATGCTGTGTTGTTGCCAGCATGCAAAGATCTGCACTGTGTCTGAGAAAAAGGTAAATGTGCGTCTGACTTTTGGCTTGATTGTCCCCACGGGCAATCACCCACAATTCATCCCCCAGGAGGGAGTGTTGTTGTGCTGCGTTATAATATAGTGTTTCTCCTTG
>JAOVVB010077453.1:0-13771 GCA_028570985.1 Heterobranchus longifilis
ACAATATTCAAAATTTGATACAGGTCATGTAAACAGCATTTTCCATTTGGATATTCTGGAAAATACCTTTTTTCCGAATATAGCATTTTCCGATTAAGACATGTGGTTATTATTCAGGTTTTATGTGCATTCTTTGGACATGTATACAGTGCATTCAGAATATGTGTCTCAATTGGAGTTTTTACTGCAGTTAGTGCAAGGTTACAGCCCGTTTACAGCCTTTTTTATGGCTTATGATCAGCTCTGTGTGTTGCAATGGTTACTGTACACAAACCAACAGGCGGGGGTAGAGATGCATGCACAAAAGAAAAACCCACATTTCTGGTCAGAAGGAGAGACACACCTACTCTTAAACATTATGGAGACAACGCCTGCTGCACTGAGTGGTGAGGTCCGGGCGAGGGTGCTGTCACTGCCGGAGCTGCGAGCCAACTTCACATGAAACATTATGAGAAGTGGATATCAACAGGTTTTTGGATATGTGCAAATATCACTACGCCGACCTTTTAAAGAAGGTGGTTGAAGGAATGCAAGAGGGAAACTGTCCGCCAGCGGTGAAGAACTTTAATCATATTTTGATGGCTGCATGTAAACGGGATTATTAGTGGAATATTCATTTCCATTAGCCATGTAAAAAGCTTAGTAAGAATATTGTCTTTTCAGAATAAGGGCAAAAACATATGGTGTTCGTGGAAACTCACTGATACGAGTTATTAGACGCAGGTCTTCAACAGATGCCACAATAGATAGATTTAGATGTGCCAATATGTTTCTGAGAATATCACTTCATCTTTGCTCATTAGAATAAAACCAGCAACTATAGGACTAAACTTGACTCAGTGCAAGCTAAGGTACTGTGCTACATGGTGACATCACCTGCTGATGAAAAGTATTTTAAAAGTAAAACACTCGCAAAGTTGTCCTTTTTTTAGGCAATATCTTAAACAGTACCTTAAGTAATGATGTCAGATGACAATATCATACAGATAAAGTATTTCTGCAAGTACAGATTCTTGTTTGAGTATTGTCCTTAACAAGCAGACAAAACCACAGTCAGTGCTGCAGCCAGTCTCTTAAGATGTGTTTTCTGTAATTTGCCAATTTCCTCTTTCTAGACACAAACCACTGATAAAATAGCAGAAAGTAAACCCAACCTCCTGAAGAGGGGTGTCGCATTACTGGTAGTAATTCTACACAAATGAGGGATTTTAGTGTGGCTGTCTTGCAGTGGAGGTGAGTAGAAAAGAAATGTTTTGGCTCAGGAGGCAGAAGTCTGTGCAAAAAAGGTGGTGCATTTTTAAATCAGAAATTATAATGAAACAGAGAAGAAGAACAAAAGTCCCAGAAAAAAGTCAATCCAGCAGTGACTTTATATACCCCCTCCTGGCCCCGCCCTAATTGGACTAAACCACTGCATGGGGGTTACCTTATTGGACTAAACCACTGCATGGGGCAGAGGTAAACCAGAGGGATATTTCCACTGAAACCTGATCCCAACAGGAACAGCAAACATTTGAATGGCAACAATATTTCAAGGTGAGCAACTATTAATAAACTCTTCCTCCTGGGTGATTTTATGCTCCCTTAACAAGCCAACAGTGTCCGGTCACACAGAAAAAGACAGATACTATCAGCCCTCCCCTTCTTCTTCAGCCCAAATTCCATATTAGCACAATGACACAAGTAAAAAAAGAGACAATCACAATTAGAAAACATCACCAAGGTTAATACACACTGCACAGACAAGCACACAAACCGGAAAATGAAAACCTAATTCATTGCACATCTCATTGAATAAATGAGAAATAAACCAACTAATTGATGGCTCCACTCTGAGACTAACTAGGCACAGGTGGCCTGATTAATCCTGGTGACAGTGATTGATGTAGGAAGTGTTGAGAATCTGGGTGAAAAGGTCTCCAAAACATCAACTTTATATCAGTTAAAAAATTTAAAAAACAACTTTTTTTTCAACTTTGGGACAGTGCCTCATTCAGCTAACCCAATAGGTTTTAAATCATGTATTTATCTTAAGAAATAGGATCATTTTCTCAAAGTGTACAGACTTCACCTACAGTATTTTGATAGAAATTGATAGATGATGAGCAGTGTTATTGAATAAAGGATCAATAAAGTTAACGTTAATGACATCAATTTAATATTTTAATTTTACCGTGGCATCCCTAATCTGTGGTAGTGATAATGCCCATTCAATCGAGTGATAAAACTGATGATATATGTTTGATAAATGTTGATAAAAGTTATCTGGATATCCATTAGTATGTTTTGTTTCCAGTGAAGGCAGACAGTTGTGATTGAAAACGGTAACAAGGCAAGTTAAAAACCCAAACTGTGTTTAATTCCAAAAACTGATTGTGTTTTGGTTGAAAAATCCATGAATGGGCAGTGATTGTGTATCTTGCTCGAGGGTTTGTTTGCTGCTTTGCCATGTATCCACATGAATAAATGGCATGCTGTCTTCTCTCCACCTCAGAAACCTTCAATTCCAAGAAACCATTAGCCCTAGGACTCCTCCTGGACACAGCCCAAACGACTTTCTAAACAAAATCCATCCAACCGGACGCTCCGGCCAATGACACCCTGCGTTGCATAGCCAGTTTTCATTGTGGACGTGTAAGCCGAGCTGTCGTCATTTATAATTCATGGATACAAGGAACATATTGATAATGCGTTTGGCGTGTTTGGACGCGGTGCCGCTGCAATGCTGAGTTCACAAAATACATTTTCATGCAAATCAGAGTTTTTTTTTTTTTTCTTTTCTTTTTTGTCTCGCGTGCGATTATGTCTTGACTGTGTGAGCCGTTAGCATTGTGAACTCATCCAAACTGACTCATTCATTGTGGCTAATTTCTTTGTGTCTGAGCTGGATCTTGCTGCCAGTATTTGAAGCCCTACAGTGGGCAGATGATTGCCTTGGCCGAGACTATTACACTAATCTATCTACTCTGCTCTGCCAAGCCCTCAGCCCAGGGCGCCTGTGTGTGTGTGTGTGTGTGTGGGTGTGTGTGTGTGTGTGTGTGTGTGTGTCTGGGTTTCATTATGCTTTCACTACACAAGAGAAAGTGCATGCTCCCCTATGGGTATGCATTTGTGTACTTATGTCTCTATGTGTCTGCAGTATATATATATATATATATATATATATATATATGTGTGTGTGTGTGTGTGTGTGTGTGTGTGTGCGCACATGCATGTGTGTGAGTTCCATTACAGTAATCTTCTCCTCCCATTGCAGCCTCCTCTTCCCAGTGGCTGTCACGGTGTCTGGCTCTCTGCCAACATCCATCACCGATACAGCGCTACATGCTGGTAAACCTTATTGTGCATGCACGGGCGCATCCGCGCACAGACGATCGCGTGCGCATTTTTTTTTTTTTTTTTTGTGCGTGTTAATCAACACTCGCTTTTCCTCACTCCAGCCGGGACAGAAGCCAGGAGGACAATGCGATCTCCATTAGTCGTCCTCATCTTTTTTGACTCAAGACAAATGATTGCCTCCGTGCACAGAACAGTGAACTATGATACCAGTTTGTTCTTTTTCAGGCCATTTCACTTGATTAAATATTGGACAAAAGCCTACAGGGCACAAACACGCACGATTCCAGGAGGGGGGGACAAAAAAAAAAAAGGTTCAATGATTCAACACACAAGGGCGAGGGCTTCCAGGTCTAGCTGGAGCCGCGCGATAAGGGGCCGGGGCCTCTAATAAGTCAGCTGCAGTCAGTGGCTCCCCTGGCAGCACAGCCCTGTCAGACCATGTGTGACAGCAACTTCCGATGTTTTTAAATGATATTCATGGCTCTGGGCTAGTTCATTAGTGGTTTCATGGAGCTGCAGGGGAATATTTTCATAAAGAGAGTGGAAGCTGTTCAGTTTTGAAAGAAAATGCTGCAGATCTGAATTTAATTTTTGTGTATTTTGTGGCATTTTTCTGAACATTTTCTGAGACACTCACACCTGACATCTCTGTAGCTAGCATTACACTTTCATCTGAGCATTTCTTAACGTCATGTCATATCCATCATTTAGATTCACAGGTCTACTATATGTTTTTGACAACAAGTCCTCCAAACCGTATGACCACATAGGTTGTTTGTTCTATCCCTCTAATACGACCTACAGGAGTGTTTACTAAATTAGCACCCCTAGTACTAGAAGTGCCATAATTTCATAACAACTATAAGGTTAATGCATTTATTGCTTCAGGATATCTTTTAAAAAACAAAATACCACCAAAAAACACAAATAACACTTTAAGTTCGGGTTAGGGTGACGTGTGTTCAGACCAGACGCAAATAAATTAATCTACTCGCTTAATTTGCGTGAGTTTGGACGCTGGAATCTTCTCATGCGATAAGTGAATTTGTGTCGCATCTAATCGTGTCTTTACATTGACTTTATATGGAATTCATTTGCGCAAATTAATGTATTCATGCCCGGTGTGTACACACTATTAGGGTTAGTTATAGCTGCATTTCTACATTTTTACAATCTATGAATATTCAAATCATCACATATAGCCAGGTAAACTGTAAGTATTTCATACCAGTATTTTTCTTGCTAATCAACCGAGATGCATCATCAACCATGCAAACGATTAACAACAGAATACTGTGAAATTTGGTGCGGTCAATATGACCGTGTATGGTCGGAATAGGTACAAATTATCATATTTTCTTTGTCTTTAGGTAAGTTATATACAAAAACATTTTAAGTGAAAATATAGATAATTTTAGGAAAAGTCAGGAACCAGCAGGATTGTATTTTTTATTCAGCAAAGTCATTACAATTTGAAATAGGTGAAATTGACCATCATGGCTGTTCTAGTGCTCGAGGTGGCAGGAAATACGACCCACGGGAGCGTTTCCATCGTCATACATTTAGGCATTTAGGATTGTGGTTTTAAGCACGTCATGAATGTTGTGAAGCGGTCGCAGTTTGGTTAGGTTCACCAAAACTACTTGGTTAAGGTGAGAAAACGATTGTGGTTTAGGTTAAAATCACACAATTTGTTACTTCATGTCCGTGTGTCCGTTCATGACGTGATAACGCGATCACGTAGAACGTGATGTAGTTCCGTTTGTTACCTAAAGTTAAAATAACTCGCTGTTTACTTTTATATTTTCTTACAGCACCACTCATGTGGTATGACTAAAAGTACCAGAAGAGCTAAATGGATATTGTGATGAGATTGTTTTACCAACACCCCGAAAACTACATTTGTACAAAACTTAAAGCAAATCATTATATTCTAGCACCACACACCAAACAGCTGATAATAAAGCTGTTTCAGCTGTTAAATAAAGTAAAAATGGAAAGTAGAATGGTGCAAATATCAGTGGGGCCCTGTAGTATATTACCGCTACCTTGTCTCATTAGAAGTTTTTGAACAGAAAAACATTGTAAAATTGCACAGCAGTGTTGCCCAAACAGGGATGGGACCAAAATGTGGGTCACAGATATCTAAAAGTAGGCTGTCCAATTATTTGAGAAAATGGTTTTCAGTGCTTCTGGCTAAAGCCTCCCATGCTACCGCAATGCAAGCTAGTCTAAATTAAATAGCCTGAAACATGGAAAACTTTGTCAGATAAGCCAATAAAATAGCATGCACAGGCAGTTATGGGTTTTAAAAAACTTTTCTTTACACTGCACTTTTTAAACATGTGTTATCCTTGAATCCTCACATGCTTCGTTATGCTATTATATAATGCCTACTAGGGTTGGGCTGGTGTAAAAAATATCAAAGCATTTTGATAGTAAACCAAACACCGGACTGTAATACCGATGAGACTATGAGAGTGTAGAATGTTTTTCAGCTCTCCTCTTTCATTGGCTTCAAATCCAAAATGTTGCCTCATTGGCGCAGTTTTAGTTTTCTTTGGGACTAACTCTGTCATATCTCGTAACCCCTTTACTTTCTAGTAAACAAACAACAAACACAACATTCGTCGCCCCCCACCTCTAGTGAAATTTGATCCACACTACCAGTACCAGATCCGCACCACAGTAAATTGCATAACCTAGCCTGTCAGACACTAGTGGCTCTGTCAGTCTGTTTATAAACAAACATAATATTGTGTTAATCATGTTGTCATATTGCTTATTACCAGTGTTGGGCAAGCTACTTGGAAAGTGTAACATTAGTGAGCTAAGCTACCAGTTAGTCCACATTAAATTAAGCTACAATGAAGCTAACGTTACCCCCAAGTGGCAACCAAAAAATGAAGCCAACACAGAAGTGCCAAAAACTGCAGTTCCTCAAATGGCCACTTGAGGCTGGCTCCAAAATTTAGTCAATCCCCATAGACCCCCATGTTGAAATGCCCAACTTTACAGCAGAAATAAACATGTTTACAACCTGGTACAAAAATGGTTTCGGTCTCTATAGTTAATTTCCCCTTTCATGACAACTGTACGGGGGTGAATTTTTATATAACTCAGATGTTTAATTTCTATTAAGGCTTGAAGTTATGCATAATTAAGGGCATGACATGTTTGAGTGACATGTGCGTGCCGTCACAGGTGGTCAGCTCCATCCATGCTCCACCTCTATGCCCATTTTTGGATTAGTAGCTGCAGAAATGTTTGAGGAAATGTATCTTGCGTGGACAAGCCTGGAAACCAGCCGTGACCTGCTGAGCTGATGTTTCATTTTCTCCTGGAAGATCCGTCTGGTCTCTCTCCCATTCATACAGATTTCCACTTGACTCAAAACTTGTAGATCCAATCACAACCATTTATTTCATATGGGGCGGGTTTAAGACGATGACTAGCAGAGGACCGTCATGTTAGAATGTAGTTACGGAATGTCCATGTCCAGGCACGAAACTAGTGTATTACGACCAGGTCGCCATTTTTTTTTCCTGTCAGCCACCACAAACTAAAAACGAAACCTAACAGCCGGCACATAACGGTGTTGTGTGTTGTAGGAGAAACCGAAACAAAGATGCTGATTGGCTGATACCTGCCACCTCAGTTTCGTTGCTCAGATTGGTTGTAGCTCTATCCAGAGGTCTGCACTGTTGGAAATTGAAAATCAATTGAGAGGTACCAGACTAATTCGCAATTTCGAATTAGTCTGGCGATGCCCGGCTGTGTGTGGACGTTACACTAAAAAAGAGCTACTAAGCTAAGCTACTATGCTACTATAAAACAGCGTCGCTACTGAGAAATGTAGCTAAACTTGTGACACTGCTGTAGCACCGTGACTGCCCAACACTGCTTATTGGTAATGCAATACAGGTTGGATTTTTTTCACAGCTACTTTTTAATTTGAAAAAACGTGTCATAATGGCAAATGCCAGTTCAGCCGGGTCGTATAAAATCACATCGGTTTAAAATCGTACACCGGCCCGGACCGGCAAACCGGAAATTGAAATAAATGGCGACATGACATTTTCATGATTCATTTCTTTCCCTGTTAATTTTCTCAACAATGAAGCAAACAATCCCACATTACAACACGCCACACAGTAAGGCACACAAGTACGATCAAACCAGTTAAGAATAACTGGTTTCTAAGCACTAAGAGAAGAGGATTAATGGTAGTTCAACTCCTGCCCCATTACTGTTGACCTCAGAGCTAATGTGGCTTACACAGCAGATGGCACACTGCCATGCTAATAGGTCTGAGTCTCTCAGGCAGACCGAAACATTGCAGAAGCTACCTTCTTATCTCTGTTTTACCATGCATAATGCCCCTGATGCCAGAGCTAATGGTTAACAAGCACCCACACAGCTTGTAGTCAGAGGTGGAACAGGGATTTTGAGTCCAGGCCAGGTGGGCTTTGCTAACACCTCCCCATCCATTTTTATTCATTAAACCCTGTTCAGAGTCAGACTCAGAGAACAGTTGCTGAAAAAGTAAATATTAGCCACATAGCTATTGGCCAAGCAATTATTCCACAGTTTTCATAATGCAGCAGTGAAAGAGTTCCCAGTGGTGCTCAGAACTTACGCATACGATTAGGATAGTATTTTAAGATACTATTGTGTGCACATGGAGAGGCTGTGTGCTGTATGTCACTCTCAAAAGCTAAACTTCTCCTAAAGGAGACAATAAAGGCTAATCTAATCTCATTTTTTTTTCCCAACAATGAACCGTTTAAGAAATTAATATTTTAATTACAGTCATAATATTCAGTTCCCAATAAAACACACTTGCCAGACTGGTGAAGCATTATCTAAAAACTGTAATTATCGGCACCCTTTGATTTGCTTTCCTTATAATCATCCGCACTCACTAAAATAACTGAGAAGAAAAATAGCTTGAAAGTTTAGCTCCTTTATGTGGAGATATTGGACTCCTCTCTTATCAATGCACATAGACGGCAAGGACATCAGAGCTTTTTGTATCCCTTATCAGAATCTTTCAAGGCTACAAACAAATCATAACTTTGAAATGAGTTTAATGAATATCCATTTCCTTTTAGGCAGTAGACGAGGGGATGAGGGCAGATGAGGCCGTTTTTTCTGTAAAAATACAGTTTATTTTTCTGAGGCATTTTTTTCTTACCACTGTTGCCTAACACTTGTCCTGAGATAGCTTTTGTTTTGTTATGACACTATAAATACAATTGAATTGAGGGGAGATGTCATCCCCCTTGTTAGCAAAATGACCAAAATGCATACCCCTTGTTAACTTGCCACCCTCCGTCTCCATACAGATGAAGACACCTGGAATTTCCCATGCCTCAGTGCTGGACCCTAGGCAGGTCCTTGACAGGACCTTGCCTGGTCAGTGGCTGGAATTAAATTAAGTGTTTTTGTGAAGGAAGCGCCATATCACGGTAACACCCTGCAAATGAATGAATGGCCGTGTTTACAGTGGAATCTAGACACAACCTGAGGAGGGGGGTGGGGGTGGGGGGAACTCCCAGGCTGGGATTAAGCTGGAACTGGGCTGGGAATAGGCTGGAAGGGGAAATTTTAGATGGCTTCATCAGTAGTAGCAGAGAGTGCAGGGGCAGAGAGGTTGTTTAGTTGAATATGTATCATTTTTTCCACCAAAATGAGTGTTTGTATGCAGGGTTTTTTAAACGTGGGAAAATATAGACTCCCTTCCCATTGCCAATAAATGAGTATGACTTTCTGTTTTTTTTCTGGTGTTTTACATTTGATAACAGGGTTAGTAAACAGTAGAAAGCAGCACAGAGGCCAGTGAAAATGTTACAGTGGTTAACTATTCAGTCTCTCTTTCAGACTCTGCCGACTAATTTGGAACGATCTTCGAGCGCATGCTTGGATGGAGATGGACGGAATTTGTGGCTGGTTCTAACCTTTCCCACTCAAGACAAAAGCCAGATGTTAGTGGGTGTTTTTTTGGCCAGTGGGGCTTTAGTCTATGTTGGAATCTATGGCTCCGACCATGGCTCTGAAATATCAGTAGCCTAACTGCGCTGTTTGTTGATATAAATCCATGAAGCTGTCCGTGGTGCTGAAGTAGCAGACAGATTTGTAATTGCGACTTTTTCTCTGAGTCCTGCCTTTCTGTCAGTTCTGGATATAGGTTATAGTCTAAACTATACAACAGAACCAAAGGAATAATTCATGGGGATGTTTAAGACTTGTGGGTGAACGGAACATTAAAAAAAAAATTTAAAAATTAAATTGCCTACTCCTCTTACATGCATACCCTTAGGGGGTATGTATTTAATGACAAGTGTTGTAAAGCATGCATGCAATTAATGTAAATAATCATAACAAATCAGTGAATTAAATGTGATGACTAGTCTGCGATCTTCTCTTGAATAACGACAAACAGCTTTTCACTTTTGTCTCCTCCTAATTCCAACACTTAAGGAAAAAAGGCGCCATACTTAGCGAGACCTCATTACTGCTGAGCTCAGTGAAAGCAAGCGCAGCAGAGTACATGTTAAAGTGCCGTGCAACGAAAGCTGTCTCAGATGCAGGGAAGACGTTTCAGCACCATCTGTAGCTGGGTGTAGACCTCCATCTGCCCAGCTCAGCTCCATTCCTGCAGTTTAGCTGAGTCATCTACATTTCTCTTTAATGCTGCGGTTGGCTCCTTCCACACATTTTCTCCCTCCATACTGTCACTTCTTCCCTTATCTGTACTTGCTTTTACGTCTGTTGTTTTCAATGTCCGATACATTTTTTTCTCCCCGTTCCTCATGTAATTACTGTTTACATTGCAGTGCCTGTTCAAAATGTGCCTGCTTGGTGGTGTTGCTGCTTGCAGCTTGCTCGAGAACCACTCAGCCAAACATGTTCACACCCAGAAGACACAAAACAGAAAAAAAACAAACATGACAAATAAAAATATGCAACTAATAAGGATAAAAGCAATAAAATAAATAACTAACCGGTCGATCGGATGAACGATTATTGAGAAAATCGAAGGACATACATACGGACAGAAAACCTGACACTGTCACATGATTGTTTCGGTCATTAGAAACTGTGCAAGCGCTTTGAAAAAATATCTGGCAGCTGATTGGACGAACCATCTGTCTATCAGACTCAGTCAGGAGAAGTAAAGAAAAGCCTTCAGTACTATTCTTTGACACCTCCCTATTGATTTGAAATCCAACAATCCAATCACATCCCTGGCTTCATTTTCATAATCATCGTGCATGCATGTCACAGCAAGCAGCAAACTAGCTTGGAATATGGACAAAAATCATGTGTCTCATCATCAGTTTGAGCCAGGTGTACTTTTTTTAATCTAGTCTGTAACTTTTATGGATTAATAGGCTGCAGATAGTCTCAAGCCTTAGCCACATGCAAAATCAGAATTTTTAGCAGAAAGGACGGAATTACCAATTTTGTGGCGTGTGGGGAAAAAATAATGAGTAGGGTAACAAATTACTGTTGACAGGGAGTAATAAGTAAAATGATAATGTTACTTTTGACAAGAGTAGCGAGTATTTTTTTGATCACGAGCCCAGCACTTCTTGATTACTTATTCCCCCAATCTCCTTTTCATCCATTTATCCTGCCAAGTCCTCTTCTTTGGTCCCTTTCCCTCCATACTTACTGCCACTCTAATTATTTCCTTCATTCCTTTCTTTCTCACAATCTCTTTCTACTAGTTCTTGTTTTCTTCTTTTTTTGTCACTCTTCCTTTTTTCTTCCTTCCACTTTCCACCCATTTTAGTCCTACAGTCATATTATTTATGTTCTGTCTTCTTCTATCCCTCCTTCCTTCCTTTGCTGCCTTTTCCCACCTTCGCTTCAGAATCATCCTTACTGCTGTAGTTTCCTCTATTGTCTCAGTTTAAAACCCCTCAGACTACTTACAACAATAACACGTTACGTTAGGCCTGCGGTATGTTTATGGTGCTATAAAATCAGAATTGGAACATTACGACGGGATAAAGGCGGATGTCTTTTTTCATGCCTTAAGCACAGCTGAGCAAGGTCTTATACCTGGGCCGCAGGGACCTTAGGCAAGTATGAACTACCTCCAGCTAGTGAGAGAGAGGAGGGGGTATGGCTTTTTAAAAGCCTGGATTCATCCCCATTCCCTGTTGTGTTGCCTCATAAAAAAGCTTGCAACACAATTTGCTTGATGTGTAATTTTTTTGGCAAATGGCAACCAGCCCCTGTAGCTCGATGGATGTGCTGGAGTGGAAAACAACCGCTGAATGAACATGGAAAAACAAGAAAAACAAAACAAAACAACAGGCAGAGCATATGAGGACTAGGGCAGAGGGAGAATGGGGTTTTGTGTGTGTTTTCTTAAGTTACTTGAGAATGTCAAAGTGGAGTTGATGTCCTATAAAAGACAATGCAGCCTCAGTTTTGGCAGATATTTTGAAGCATTGATGTCTGCAGGCTTGGAGTGACATGAACTATTCAACCTAAACCTTAAATTAACCATTTGTCTAGGGTTTGCGTTTATGGAATGGTAAACAGAATTTCAGTATTTTATTGATTCGTTTTCAAAGCTCGGCCTGGTTTCGCTCCGAGCTATACTGCAAATGTTCTCATTGTTTATGGAACGGTCTGCTCCCTGTGGTCCTCATCTCTACACTTTTGATTGCTCAGAGTGACAACATGAACTCCAAAATGGGATTTTCCATTGTTATCATGGTCTCAAAGCCAACAGACATCTTAGCCAGGGCCACAGCCAACTCGGTCTCATTCCCAACTCACCATATATGGACACACTGTCAGGACCCCTTGGCATCATTATTGAATGCAATGTATAGCCCTGCATGTCAAAATATGATGCTCATGGCTGCATTTTTAAACATGTGGGACTATTGAATGCACTAGGTAGCCCTATGCATAAAAATATGATGCTCACAGTCGCTTCAGGGGCACAGGTTTTAACACATTTTATTTTATTTTTTTCGTAGATTTTCCCCGTTTTCTCTCTAATTGTACTGCCAGTTCCCCCTGCTAAGCTGTCCCAGTCGTGGCTCCACCCTCTCTGCTGAGTTGTAGACAAGCACATGCTTCCTTCAACACGTGACGTTGCCAGCCACTTTTTTTCACCTAGTCTGGCTGGGTATGTAAGCAGTGTCGGCATAAAGCCTTATACCTCCACCAGGAGGAGACCCCCTGTCGGAGGAAGTCCCTCCTTCGTTCCGTGTGGTTCTCAAAGTCCCTTAGCTAGCTGCAGGCGGGGCGTAGTGCCGCCCAAGACTATTGTGATTGGTTTAAAGAAATATAAACAAGCCAGGGAGTTGTTTCCATTATACCAGAGTGAAAGCTATTCAATCCAGACCTACACCCCCAGCACGGACACAGCACTGTGGAGATAGGTCTGGCTACGCGAGACTACTATCTGAGTGGATATGTTAGTTGGCTAACCTTTAGCTTGCTGGCTAACCTTTAGCTTGCTGGCTAACGTTAGCAGTAGCAGAATACTATCTGAGTGTCATTAATAACAACCTTTAACCACAGCATTGTCACAACATAAAAATGAAAACTGAAACATGTCTGCTACATATGAAACATACAAATGTAACTTATCTGTGGTTTGCAGAAACGTACAATCTCAACATTAATTCTGGCGACTGCGTCGTCTTGAAACAAACTGCGATGTTTCGTCCGACCACGTCAAGGAAACAGTGTTTCTACAAGTTAGAAACAGTCAGAGAGGATCGACGGCCTCCTGCTGCAGAGCTTCTGTCTCAGAATGAAACCAGAGAAAAGTTCAAGCTCCGCCCACTCTCACGTCTGCACGACAAACGCTGCGTAAAGTTACACTGTTTTCATGATGCTTTCTGCTTTGATTCAGAAACAAAAATCTATTTTTCTCAGAATTCAACTGATAAACAGACAACACATTTCTCCTCAAATCACCGAAACTATTTCAACGTTTGTGTTGATGTCAGACAGAGAAATGTTTTCAGGGCCTCTAACAGGGGTCTTTGGATAGTTTGTATATTTATATTGACTGTAAATACATTTGTAATCTGTATAAATAATATTTGTGTTAATAGATGAGATGTGAGAAAGATGAAGGGATTTATATGTTTTATTACCTACTCCTTTTCAAACACTGTTATTCTTGTTTTATTTGTTTTCTGATCTGTTTTTATTTTTATGTTATATTCATTAATTCATAACGAGTGTGGCCACTGGAGGGCGCCGTCTACAAATAAAATGTCAGCAGGTAATAAGATGGGCCTCACAATTTTGTGGGATATGTACGAATTATTTTGTAGTAATTATTACGAAAAGAGAATGATTCTGTCCCTTTGAACCAGTGTGGACCCCCAGTGGCCCCCAGTATGGACCCCCAGTATGGACCCCCAGTGGCCCCCAGTATGGA
>JAOVVB010077462.1:0-13770 GCA_028570985.1 Heterobranchus longifilis
CTCAAGATATACCTATCGTTATTGCCAAATTTACTCAGATGATGTGCTCACACAACGTTCTGTATAACAGAATAGTTTGGAGTGCAATTTGCTAAGGATCAGTGCATATCCTACACCAATTTGCCATAACAGTACATTCTAGTATTATGTAGGTTCTTTTTGTTTCACCAAACAACTCTAACCTCTAACATCAAGGCAAGGACTCCACAAGACCTCTGAAGGTGTACTGTTGTGTCTGCCACTAAGGTTTTAGCAGAACCTTTAAGTGGTAAGGTGGGGCATTCATGGATCTGTGATGCACTGTGTTCTGACACCTTCTTATCATAGTCAGAAATAACTTTTACAGCGAATTGCGCCCAAACATTGAAATTGACCCAAACGGGCTAGCCTTTGCTTCCATGTAGACCAATGATCCCCTGGACTCCCACCACTTTGTCAGGAGTTCACTGATTCTCCTTCCTTGGACTACTTTTGGTAGGTACTGCACCACCACTGCACAGCAGAAAGACACCAGAAGGCCTGCCGTTCTGAAAATGCTCTAACTTAGCTTTCTAGCCATCATCATGTGTCCCTTGTCTCTGAGATACTTATTTTTGTCCATTCTCCTGTTTCTATCACATCAGCTTTGAGAAATGACTGTTTACTTGCTGCCTAATACATCCCTCTCCTTGATGGGTGTCAATATAAGGAGATAATTAATGTTGTGTTATTTACTTTGCATGTCAGCATTTTTAATGCTGTGGTTGCTCGGTGTATAAATGACACATTTTAATGGTTTATGGATCAAATTTAATGTTATTAGAGAAATGTTTGCGTGACAAGTTGCTGTTTACTTACACACACACACACACACACACACACACACACACACACACACACACACACACACACACACACACATTGGTACAATATTTTAAACATTTAAAATGAGATTTTCTCTAATTTGGTAAAAAAAAAAAAAAAGCATAATTTTAATTTTAAGGTTTAACATTCAATTATAAAACATTCAGTCATGTTTTTTTTAAGTGCTCCATCACTGATTTTAAATTTCTAGTCATATATATATATATAGATCAAAATCTGTACAAACCACACGATACAGGTCATTTTGTTAAAGTAGGGATGATTTTGAACACGTACAGTAGATGAACTTATTTCCCTCACTTCTAGAATTAGTGCAATAAAAATGATTGACATTCGAACTCTTTCACTTTCCTATTGCTACAGACTTTCTGTTCTATCATGTTTTCCATGGTGTGATAAAACCCCAGGGGTCTTAAATTGGTTCTGGACTGTGATCAGAGGGGATTGAATTTTCCTCATTTTGAATTGTATTTTATATGAGGTGAGGAATCTAAATTGGCAGCCCAATTTAGATTCATCAACCATGTACAGTGGAACCTCGGATTGCGAGTAATGCAGTTTGCGAGTGTTCAGCAAGACGAGCAAAGATTTTTAATAACTTTTTAAAAACTTGGAAAACGAACAAGTCTTGGTTTACGAGTACCGAGTATCATGTATCACGCATGCGCTTCTTGTTTTGAGGCCGAGCGTCACGTGATCACAACTGAGCCAACGGTTTTTCTCTCTCTTGCGCTGCGGAATTGTGGTTAAATTGTCTCCCCTGCTGGGTCTTAGTGCTCGTCTCTCACTGGTATAATCAAAATCAGTGCATGCGTGTACTGTTTACTATAACACTGTGACCACCTGTGTGTGTAAAACATATTTCATTTTGTGTTTGTAAGCACGTGTGTACAGCGCGCGTGTACTGTTTCTTATAACCACGTGTGTGCGTGCATGTAAAGCAAAAAAAAGTCTCATTAGAGGTTAAAAATCCATTTTCTCCCTCAGCCTCTCTGTTTCAGTCTGTGAGAGCTTAAGTGTGTGTGTGCGCGTAATTTGACACCATGCCAGGTCTCTCACACACACACACACACACTCTATCTCTTTCTCTCTCTCGCCCTAACACAAACACACACGCTCTGCTTTTCACACAGAAAAATCTCTCGCGATTCTTTTCAAAGGTAAAGTGCAGGTTCATTTGTTTGTTTGTTTTAGTTTACAGCAGTGATTCCATTATTAAGCGCTTCCACGAGTGTCATTAGCGACATTCCTTGCTAATTTTTTCCAACAAAACAGTCTTTCCGTTAATGTGTGTTTATGAGAAATTCAAATAAGAAAGGTTTACTGTGTAATAAAGGTTTATTAGAAGGTTAAATATCCATTTTCTTCCTCAGCCTCTCTTATGTGTGTGTGCGCGAATTTGACACCGTGCCGGTTCACACACTCTCTCTTGGGATTGGAGGGGCTTCACACACACACACACACACTCACACACACACACACACACACACACACAGCGCCTATGCGCATAAACAGAAACACTTATCTGTCGGGATTTATTTTTAAGTGTAGCTTATATTTAAGTGTAGGTTAATTTGTTTTATTTTTACTTAATATTTTGTGTTAATTTTTTTATGTATTAATTTTTTTGGGCTGTGGAACAAATAATCTGAGTTTCCATTATTTCCTTTGGGAAAATTAAATTTGGTTTACGAGTGTTTTGGAATACGAGCCCGCTTCCGGAACAAATTATGCTCGTAATCCAAGGTTCCACTAAACTGTATGCTTGATCAACGTCCTATTACAGACTGCTATGCTGTCATAATGAGATGCAATCTTCTAAAAAGGCTTTGCAATAGTTTGTATAACATGGCTATCTGGATTTAATTAAATGAGTCAGGTCAGAAACGCAGGCTGTTTTCCAGTTCAACACATTGGTGTTCAGTGGGGTTGAAGTCAGGGCTTTGTGCAGTACCCTTAGCATCTTCAACTCCAACCTTGGCATATTGTGACTTTATCGAGCTCATTTTATACACAGAGGCATTACCAGAATGCTGGAACTGGTTCAGGTTCTCTTAGTTCCTGTAAGGGAATATGTAATGCTACAGCATATAAAGTCATCCTAGAATGATCTGTGTGTTTCTAAACTCATGACAACAGATTGAGGTAAACCCAACCATGTCTGTGATGGCCAAAAGTCCAAATAATTTGGTCAATTGATCATTTGGGATACGATGGAAAGGACTTGGTGCATGACTTCACTGATGCTCTCGTGGCCGAGTAAGCACAAATCCTCACACTAATGCACTTTTCAAAAATCATCTGGTTAGTCTTTCCAGAAAAGTGGAGGTTATTCTAAGAGCAAAGAGGGAATAAAACTGGAATGGGTTCAACAAAAATATGTGACTGGTCAGGTGTCAACATTTGGATATGTAATGCATTTTATGTAATGCATTAAATCAACATTTTTAAAGTAAAGGATTAAAATCACACAGTCCTGCGCACATCTGAAGTTAAGACTTGAGATGATTTAAGATGTGATTTTTTTTCCCCCAGTGTTCCAGCGTTTCTGATGGCATAGTGGTACATTTCATGTTTAATTTTAAAAAAGCACTTTTTAGCTTTTAATCTGAATTTGTACAGAACACACAATCTTCAACTCAAGTTGCCTTTTAAGGAAACAGGCAGCTTTGGCATTCGTGGAGCTACATGATCAAAACCGTATAAAAATGCATGAAATAAAGAAATTGGTCAAATTCAGTCATGGTACCACAGCACCACATTTATTTTCTAGTATATTTTATGCTATTTTAAATTATCTTTAAAACAGTATACTTATTGTCGCTATAGACAGACATATAAATAACATCTGAACTTCTCAAATTACACATTAACTACACATTTTCCCTTTGGTGCTAAATTGATAATAAAATATCCCCCTTGTCAATATTTTAAACTCTCTTAGGATACTGAGAATTTTCTCCAGCTTGGGGTTTGGAGAGATCTACTGTATCAGTGTCCTAGGTCAATGAATGGCCAGTTTGCTCACAAAGTCTACTGGGATGTACTATATACCATACATTGGCGATTAATTGAAGGGGAAAAATGCATTGGGGCATTTCAGGTTTTGTCCATTGTCCTCTTAGAGGTAGGAGTCACCTTTAGTTATTCCAAAGTTACATTGACTGGTCACTCTTATCCTATGATAAAACATTTCCATCCTGATTAGTATCTTCTCCCATTGATGAACTGATGAATCATGAACAGATCAGCCTTTGTAAAAGTGATGTAAATGACATGCAATAATAGAACACCTATAAGAGATTTTAGACTCGTTTCTTAGACAGTGCTCTCTACCTCCATCATCAAAATACTGCTTGAAAGAAAATCTTTTGGAAGAACAGTATTCATGCGTTCAGTACACTTAAGTTCATCTGGTATCTCATGGTGGCCCAACAGGTTTCTGATAACTTTTGTTTTTTACATGTTTCCTGTCTATGAAAGGCCATGCAAACAATTATACTAGACATATTCCTTGAAATCAGTGTGACCAATAATGAGATAACATACTTAGTGATGGTGCCATCGATGTCAGAGATGACAATCTTGTCATTCCAATGCCACAGATAGATGGTGCCCTCACAGCGAGATGTGCCCTGGTACTGCGTCGTGATGCTGAACACCACATCATTCGGTCCCTCTTTAAGGCCTAAACTTGCCTTTTACAGACATATAAAATATGTAAATATGTCATTAATAACTTGACATATCTGGGAAAGAAAATAACATATTGGTCTCTTACAATCTGTTCTGATGAGAGCCGCAATGACTTCTTATAGGAGTGTGCGTGTGTATGGCCTGCTGTTTGTATGCACTTGGCACACACAGCTGTGTTTAGCTCCTTAGAGTCTTCATCAGTGGATGAGTCTGCTGCTGTCATCTGCCTAGAAAAACAGCAAATAAAGTTAGTCACGCAGTATGGTGTTGGAATATAGGTCATTGTACACATTTTTTAAGCAACTTTCTTCTGGGATTAATAAAGTTCTTTGAATCTTGAATAACGTAGCTGTTTGAATTACACTGGAATTTGTACTGTATACAGTATACCTATATAGTTATAAAAAATAGAAATTTTCTTTGCAATTGCATTGCATATCACATCCTCATATTGGAGGAGATTTGATTATAAGTGTATACGTCAGTTTTATCATGTTCCAACATTTCAACCTTTTTTGACATGCTACTACAGTATGTGTGCTATGTATAAAAAATAACGCACAGTAAAGAAGTACTACAGCTACACAGGAAATGACACAGATGCATTTTATGGCTTATGCCTATAAAACCGTGCTTACTGGGGATCAGGGCTGTCATGATAATGGTGCAGGTTTCCGCTGAGTGTATCGCATTCTGGCTGTTGGGTTTCTGACTGCAGAAATTAAGGCAGATATTAAACGAAAAGCACAGAAATTAAATAAGTACTTTTGTAAATTTGGCACATTCAATAAGTATGCTAATACCTGTTGTACACTCTTCTTCCTCCAGAACCACCAACGGTTTGTCTTTTTTGGCATTTTATGTTTCACCCAGGTATCCTCAGCTGCCTGCATTACACATGAACACATCAATTATGTTTGAAAAACTCCTACTGACTTTCTAGTGCTATATAATCTTTCACATCATGAGCACTGAAGTCAAACCTTGGGCAGAGTTTTGTGAAAGGCTTGCATACTGAGAATGAGCGGAGCAGCCAGAGTCCAATTATAATATCTGTGGAAATAACCAGAAAGTTTAAGTGAATGAGATCAGTGGTAAAATTATATGTTAATTGGTAAAATTCAATCATAACTATTATAAAGTTATCTGACCTGTTGTCAATTCTTACAACCAGGTTTGGGTTGTCAATGATGCCCGGGTTGTCAGCAAACTGCTGGTAGGTCACAATATGTTCCAAAAACTTCTCTGTAAAATAGAGAATATACAGATACAGTATTAAAATACTTTTACTATTCAACAAGAGTTGAATCATATTATTCAATTATTTATTAACATACGGTAATCATCCACTCTGTGAGAACTGGAATACAGCTGACAGAGAAGCAGAATAGCTATACTGTACATTTGGATCTTATGGTTCTGTTTCAACCGGCATGCTTGCTGAATACATCACACACAGATCTAGTCACATACACCCTACTTAGGTCACCCTGCAATGTGGGGAAACTCAGTTTTGTGTTCTGCTTGGACAAGAAACATAAAGCAACCTCATAGATTCATACACCCACCAGTGTGCAACCTATTGAAATAATACAGAAAGTGACTACTTTACATGGATACAGCTAATGTATTAAAAATAGAAAATGCATGCATGGGTGTAACTTAATTTGGGAATAAAAAAGCAATATTTTTTTTCATTCCTAATGTAATACAGATGTTCTGACGGTTCCGTAGAAAGGTTCCGTATAAAAGGAATTGCTTTTCCTTATTTGGTGGCATTATTATTACATTATTTCATTTTCTATTATGGTTCCAAAACCTTTATGTTTTCCTTACTTTTATTTTATAGCATTTTAAAACCTGGTTGTTCCCAAAAACTAAAAATTGGAGAAAACAGCATTCCAGCTTAAAAAAAGTATCCAACAAATAAAACAAAACCATGCGAAAGACTGAGTAAGAAATTCACACATATCAATGAAAGTTTTAAACAGTGTGTTTTTTCTTTGTTCTTTGTCAAACTGGCTCTTTACCCAGCATGATCTTTGCATACATACAGCCAAAGCTGGGTTTATAAGCTTCTTGTCCAAAAAAAACTTCAATCTAATGCCCTTTTATGGTAATTTCTGGCTGTTTTCTAGACTTCGGCCATATCAATATTAAACATTTAACATTTTCCCTAAATACAGCACATTGATTGGATTTAATCAAATTTGAATAAGCTTGCTCCTTTTTTGCAATTTGTAATTTAGATTTTTTCTTTGCAGTTAGGTATTTAAGGTATGCTAGTGAGTGTATATGAGTGTATAAGTGTGTACATGTCTTTGTACCCTTATTAACATGAGCATTGTCTCCAAGACCTCCACATAGTGACAGTGAGACGGTTGGCAGGTCCAGTGTCGAATCAGACAGACATTCTGTCCCGCTGTCTGCAGCTGCACTGCCCACTGACTGAGGTGAACCAGAACGAACACACCCGTCCTCCCACTGCTCCACTGACTCACTACACACACATATACATTTAAACACACCTATGATAAAGAGTTCGACAGCAAAACATGATAAACGACTTCCATTTACTAATTATTTTGTTCTAAAAGACAACTGTGAACTAACAACATGTTTGATTTGAAAACCAGTATATTTGCTTTTTGTTGCCATGTTTTGGACTTATGAAAGGCCTATATTTTTGGCAAAACACAACACGAAGTGGCCGCATTTCAGAGCAAAAGTCAACATGACATAAAAAAAAAGTCAATTTGACCGTTTATTTCTGTCACATGATCAGTGAAATCAATCTATATGCTGTGCAAAACAGTGGTTGCTATACATAAACTAAATGGATTCAGTGGACATTAAAAACCCATAATATAAGTGCATTGTGTGGCGGAAACTGTTGTGTTTGCTACAGCTTTTTCTACTAGACATCTGACCTATGATGTATATGCAGTCCATAATGTACAAACCAATAATACACAAACACACATTATATGGTGCATAACTGTACTACAATAAGGTGTTATTATTAACTACTGGAGTGAAACTGGTAGAGGAGGATACTGAAATTTTTGTAATGGTTTTAATGTCTCTCATGATCAACAATCCTTTCTGTGCAACAAAACTCAACACTATTTCCTCCATCGAATTTGCCACCAAAGTATCATACGTGTGTTGTACTAAAACTAAATTAACATATTATTGATACAAATTTTCTTAAATGTTTTACTTGAGACTGCAAATATGGAGTTATTTTATTTAAATTTCTTTTTTTTTTTTTAAATATAGCAAACAAACAGCGTTTTCATAGTATCATCAAGTAACTCATGTAACTGAATGGAGAGCAGAGCATATACAGTATTTCCATGGCAGTGCTGAAGAGCAGTACCTTTTGGGGAAGTAACGAGCTGCAATATGTGGCTCTAAAGCAGTGAGGTCATCCAGATAGATGTCGTCTGGACCCTGATGCTGACTCCTTTTCCTCATTCCTTTATTACACACAGACACATACAGTATATGACATACAAACAAACCAAACTGATGCCTCTACACAATGTGGCCGAAAGATTGTGGACACCTGACCATCATACTTATATCTGGTTTTTCTGTAAACTGGGGCCATAAAATTGAAAGTGCACAGAAGAACGTAATGTATTTGTTTTCTATAGCATTAAGTAAACACTAATTAAGCACTAATGCAGTAAGCACACAAAGCTTACTGCAAGATCCATGAAGATATGTTGTGCCAAGGGTGGAGTGGAAGAACTCGAATGGGCTGCACATAACATAACCTCAACCCAACTGTGATGTTGTCCGCAACCCAGCCCTCCTTAATGCACTTATGACTGAATGAGCAAATCCCCACAGCCTTGTTCTTAAATCTTATGGGAAGGCTTCCCAGAACAGTGGAGATTACTATAATACCAAACTAGGCTGTATCTGGACTGGGATGTTATACAAACACTTATGTGCGCAAAAGTCAGGTTTCTATAACTTTTTGGCCAAATAGTGTAGAAAAAATATACAATATTATACTTTTGTTGAATAAACATCTATAGTTGAAATGGAACAGCAGTCAGAAGTTAACTGTAGTGGTGATTGTTGCCTGTTGTACTCAGTATTGGAAAGCATTTTTCTTTTTTTCCTATAGAACTTAAAATCAATTTAAATCAATTTTACCTTTCTTTTTGCAGGTTGTTTCTGGTTTATTTCTCAGCAGATGAGAGGCAGCAATCTGAGGCACACCCACATAAAGCCCTCCACCCTCAGTTGAACCAATAAAATCACTGTTTGTCCCTGAAGGATCTGTCTTTGAGGTATATTCTTCAGTTTTGTGTGTGGGTTGGTCCAGTCTGCATGTCTGACCATCTATGTGGGGCACAGTTTTTGATGTGTAGGAACAAGACTCTGATTGGTTCCCATGTGTTTGTGGATCAGAGTCAGGTTCAGTATAATGAGGTTTTGATCCATGCAGAAAAGGTGTTAGTTCAGGTATTTTACCATGTACTTGGCTTATTGTGGAGTGTGCCTGTAGCTGAGTTTTTTGTTTGGAGGTTGGAGGATGAGGTTGAGGTTTGATCAGTGCTTGGGCAGATTGTGTTCTCTGCTCCATTTCTGTCGCCATGGCTTTAACGCTGTCAATGACCCGGAAGTGTGTCCTGTCTGTTGGTGTAATGCTGATCGTCTTCAAAGGCTCCACCCATTCTTTACAACTTGACTAACAGTAGTTTTGAAGGAATGAAAGAGATGAAAATGATTACTACACTCACTTGCTTAAAAAATGGAAATATATAAGCAGACAGTAATCATTTGGCTAAAATGTGTGTGTTATGCTAAAGCATTATATTAATCAGAATTAGAATTAGGTTTAATGGTCAAGTACAAGTACGGATAGAGGGAATTAGCTCACAGTAAGAACTAAAAACGCACTAGTATAATAGCACAGATTGTTATTTGAGTTTAAATGGGTACGCGCACACACACACACGCAAACAGACAATTCTACCTGTTATCCCCGCCCCTGTTTAAGGAGCTGAGTGCAGCAGGTTGATTAAGGGTATCAAGGTAAATTAAATAAAGATAACTATTTTTTTTAAAAAACAGTAAAAATGAGGAAAAAAAGAGTACAAAGTACAAATTAGGTACAAATGAAGACAAGTTTTGTGCAATTTTACACCATGTTCTATTTCTCATGATGTGTGTAGGAAGAAGCTTTTCTGCAATTTATTCACTAATTGTTCTCCTCATTTAAAGTCAGATCATTTCAACAAGTTCCGAAACAGACAGCATGCCATGTTACACCCAGTGAGCTCATTCATAATCATAGTTACACCCAAATGTATATAAAAAAAACAGCCTTTGAATTAATAACTGTAGCTTGACACCTATAGAAATATGTAACATTTTCACACAATAGACAAAACTATTTCTAAATTAAGATGTCTATAAAAAGAACATGCAGACTGATTGGATTCAATGAGTCTGTACCTTTGTGGCTTCCGGAAGTTCTCCCCATGTCCACTGCATATGGTTGGGATGATGATGGATGACATTTTCGGATGGCCTTATTGCCAATTCTGAGTCACTCTTAGGCGAGGCGGGCTCTGACACCCTCCTATTAAAAGATGTATGATTGTAGGTATTTTGAATTTGTGTGTTTCTGAAAGTACTGGATTACACATCAGATTTACACTTTTATAACCTACAAAGCATTTACTGGCACTTTCATTGCACTTATTGAGTATTGTTTTTTAAATAGACACTGCGTTATGGTTGCTTTAAAATAATATGTTTAAATCTGCTTTAAAATGAATAACTGAATCAATCAAATCCTGAGTCCTTGGAAATAGACAGATGATAAGAAACACATTAGCATTTTCCAGTTAGACAAAAGGGTTCCAGTGGACATGAGGTATTTGTATGGATATTCGTCTGGACATGGGGTTCAGGAAGTGTGACCATCCCATAAAGGCAATGGGAAAGTTCACACAATATCATAAAACCTTACAAAAAGTACAGGACACAACTTCTAATTAAAGGATCTTGTTTTGTGATTTATTTCCTACATTATAAAACAATACTGGAGATTTCAAACCTATGAAATAACACATATGATATTAGGTGATTAAGACCATCCTAGAAAATCAAGACCAAAACTTAAGTTCATTTAGAGTTACCAGCTTCAGAAATCACCAATTAACAGCACCTCAGTTTGGAGCCGTTATGAAGGCTTTACAGTGCCTGAGAACTGTTCAGGAGAGATTATTGCATATTATGGATGCCTTCAGCATTGTTTTACAATGTAGAAAGAAATAAAAATCAGGAAAGACCACTGAATTAGAAGGTGTGTCGAGACTTTTGACCAGTAGTGTACATACTGTACTGTACATGCACAAATACATCAAGAAGTTGGCAAGTACATGTAAATGTTTACAGGTGGCCATTGATCATATAATTGAAAATGGTGCTACACTGCTGTACTGCGGTGGAATTCAAATGGAATGTAACGTGAAGTCATTTCACATGTTTTGCTTTTGCTGTACACTGAAGACCTTTGAGTTTGAGATCAAAGGATGAAGATGGTAGGTCCAAATTTCAGCTCCAAACTAGCATCCACATGTGTTAAAAACATGGTGGCATTGGGTGGCAGACTCCACAATCTTTAGATGAGTAACACTACTAAAATAGGTAGTTTTAAAATAAATAACCCTAAACATTTGGTCTCATGCATCAAGCTCCTGGTGCATATCACCAAACTGTAACATTCCTCTTTTGTGATGTTTTTACAGGCTTCACCCACAGCTTATTTTAGTTGTTGTTTGTTTTGGGGGAGTTTTTCCCTTCAGTCTTCTCTTAAAAAGCCGTTAAAATGCATCCTCATTTGGTAAGTGACTCGACCAGTCTTTTCCACCTTCCACTTTTCCACTGAGGAAGTACTTTGTTGTGTTGACAGTGTTTTTTGGATCATTGTTCTGCTCCTCGAGAAAGTTCCTCCCAATTAGATTAAACGCATTTCTATCTAAAGTGGCAGACAGAGTGTTTCTGTAGACTTCCGAATTCATTCTGCTGCTACATTAATGAGCTCGTTCCAGGAGCAGCCATGCATGCAGGTGATTAAAGCTAAAAATCTGATCTATTCACATTAAGCTCAAGTGTCTTCAGTGTATAGCAAAAGACAACAAGATTTGCATTGCAGTTCCAGTATTTGCTTAGGGCTCTGCACGAAATCTGTGGTATCCATAAAAGCGGCTTAAGTTAGAGCACCCCCTTGTGGAGACTCTTTTATCTGCTACATGTGGTTTAGTGGGTGAAGCAGTAATAAAAGAGTAAAAGTACGGGATAGAGTGATGTAAAGAGGAAGGGACAGGGGAAGATGGTATGATGAGTAAGGGAATGTGTGACAAAGCTAGTTAGTTAAATGGTTAGTTAGCTTCTTGTTGTTTTTGTTCTTAGCATTGTGCTTGCAACTTTTGGTCAGCTCTCACATTAGCCTGTGTCACAATATCCTATCTATCTATCTATCTATCTATCTATCTATCTATCTATCTATCTATCTATCTATCTATCTATCTATCTATCTATCTGTCTGTCTGTCCGTCTGTCTGCCCGGCTGCCTGCCCACCCATCCATCCATCCATCCATCCATCCATCCATCTGTCTATTAAATAAATCTATCTATTGAAAAGACAGGGTAAATGAGATATTTTACTATAATTGTGTGTGTGTCTGTTGGTGTGTGTTTGTGCGAATGCAAGCACCTATCTGGAGCCCAGTCTCCATCAGACAGTGGGTAGTTATCTAAGTAGCAAGAAGAAAGATGCTGTCTGAGTTCTCCTGAATTCCTTTGTGTACAAACAGATGTCACCCTGTATGCACAAAAAACACAGACAAGTTACTGTATTTGTGGCTGTCTGAGTTATAACAATACCAAATACTACTACTACTACTACTACTACTACTACTACTACTAATAATAATAATAATAATATCATTATCATAACTCAACTCTGACTCTTCTTTCTTCTGTTCAATTGTTTTATGTTTTCTCTTTCTTCTTTTCTTTTTTTTCATGATTGTATTCCCTCCATCCTCTGTCACTCCGTTCTCATGGCATGATTCACACACATGAGAGTCACTGCCCCAGAACGCTGGCTCCTCAGTTGGGATCGGTGAAGTAACCAGTCGGGCAGGGACCAATTTCTGTAATAACGTAAGCAGAACAAAACCTGTTTTAATTTGCTAAACACATTAAAACAAATTCTAAGGCAGTTATAAAATGCACACAGTTAACAATATCATATTGCACTAAATAAACTAAACTTAATCGCACTAAGTAATACTACACTTATTTCTTTAAATGCCCTGAAAATCATAATTTCCACTCAATTACGATTTATTCACTGCAGTTTACACCTTTTGCCCATTGTGGTAATAAAACCTCTACAAGCTAGCTATCTCATACTCTTTAATCATTGATCACTACATATAGAAAGCATCTGCCGTCCATAGACATTATAAGATGACTCACGTCAGCATGCTGGGTCTCCTGGACAAAGAAAGCCTCCCCGTTATCCCCCAGCTTCATCTGCAACTCCACTGGTGATCCATTAACCTCAATGTCAACCTGCAGATTAAGAGTAAATTAACTAATTTAAGTAATAAGTAATTAGTAATAACTAATAAGCCTGGAGACTCAGGGAAAGAGGTGGGGTACATCCTGAATGGGGTGTCTTTGGACTGTGGGAAAAAACCCACCAAGCACAGAGAGAACATTCAAACTCCACGGACATAGACCCAAGGTGGGAATCACTCATGTACAATGTCTAAAGTTGATGAAGAATGAGGAAACTGGCTGCCTTTTTCGGGCGTGTCAAAAACATTATGTCAGACAATCATGAGGTCTAATATTTTAGGTGTCTTCCAGTTGGAAACTTTGGAAATGCTGCTTTTTAGGCTTTTATTTAAATTTTATTTATTTCAGGAGTGAAAATCTGATCCAAGACCAGCTGAGCGCACGACTGTTTCAATCTATCTGTAGTGCAGTTCGACTGCATTGAGAAACCAATTCAATCCATAATTGTCCCAAATACAGGAAATGAACCTATCATTGTAAGGGACCACCACTAGAGGTCACTGTTTTGTTTGTTGTAGTTTTTGTTTGCAGACTCAGTTTTCCAGAAGGCACCTCGGTCAGGGTGTGTGTGGAGCTGATTCGGT
>JAOVVB010077500.1:0-13769 GCA_028570985.1 Heterobranchus longifilis
GAGACCCAAAAGAGAAATTTGGTGAATCCTGGGGACACAAACTTGCAAAAATACATCATGAATTATCATGACATCTACATTTATAAACCACTGATAAAGAACCCAACAAACTATGAATTTAAAATATATGAAATGTATTTATTTAATTCTAAAAGTAAATCACAGCAATAATTACATTTGTTGAGTGTAAGTTTGTCACCACCTCATAACGAACTTGCATCCTGCACACAGCGTAGCAAAAAAATGAGGAAAATGAATTCACATATCATAGCACTGTTATTAGCAGCCCAATAAAAATGGGTCCGTGACCCATTCTGGGTCCCGAGCCTAATTTTGGGAAAGACTTAGGGATCGCTCGGCATTCATACTCAGTTGTAGAATTTGTAGTATGTATAGCTTTTATGCTTTTTTGGAATATAGTTCAACGGAGAAAGAAATGGGATCCAAAGACCACATTTATTTACATTTTACCCACATTGGCACACACCTGTGTCAAATTCCAAAACATGCTATTTATCCAGAAATGTTCCTACCTAAGTGAGAGAGCTGTAGCAGACTCCAGGCAGCAGCTTCTCCAGCCCTGCTCTCTGATGCTGTGTTGATCAGCATGGCCACCGCAGTGCCTGCCAAAAGACGAGTGTCCCTGTTGCAGCACTGCAAGACAGGAGGACTCTTACAGATAAGATGAGCTAACGACTGTACAGGTGTCTTATCTTTTGAATAAATGACTCTGAATTGATGAATTTGTAAGAAACCTGTCCAAGTATTATGTCCATAAGAGCCTGCAGGATCTTCTGCACTGCTGGGTGCCTGTGTTCCTTGTCCCACACCAGAGGAGCCACTTCACTGGACAACAGCTGGAATATTTGCAAACACACCTGCAGAGATAACATGTCAGTAACACAGATCACACACCAAGTCTGCAATGGACTGATTCATGAAGCACGCTGCTCTTCGCGTACCTTGACGGCAATGTAACACAGCGGTCCATCTCTCAGGGATTCTTGTTGCAATGCAACCAGGAATAACTCGGACACTTTGTTCAGCAAAGACAGGAATGATTCTCGCCACACCTCACGACCAACAGTGCTGTCTTCCAGGAACATACAGGCTAAAAAGACAACAACAATATGTTAATAAAAACGTGAAATTAATGACATGGTAATAACACATTATCTTCAGCCTGCACCAACCTCTCTGCAGATCCTCAAAAGACAACACCTGGAAAAAAAATGAGGTAAACATTATATCTGCAGCGCTTTTATTCAAATATATGAACACAAGTGAGAGCTCTGTACCTGGTCAGTATTTACGATGGAGAGCAAACTGTGATGGGTTTCCCTAAAAACCAATTGGTAGTGCACCTTTGCCAAATGTTGCAACATCTGTCAAGCAAATATAAAGTTTCAATGAGAGTCCAGATGTATTTTTAAGCATGGTAGGGTGAACGTGACATTCTGTAGGGCTGACCTGGTCCACTTTACGACAGGCTGTGGAGATGTTGACCATCTGCAGCTGCATGGAGATGAGCAGTCTGACAAGAAGCAGGAGATGACTCTCCTCTAAAACATGAAGCTGGGCCTCTGAAATGTGTCTCAGCAGCTGGACAGCCTCCTCTAAACAGCGCTCCTTACATCTTTTCACACTACTCCTGTTCATGCAAGCATAAATCATCCAGTCATTATTACACCTTATTCACAATGTGGTACTAAAGTTATCAAACATGCTGTATATATTATAGATACCAACCTGGAGGATTCACACAGTTTATCAAAAAAGAGCCTGAGTGTTTGGCTGACATGTCCAGGTGCTTGATCCTCGGTGATCACACATTCTTGCAGATTTTTAATCAGGTCTTCAAACGACAACATTGTTTTATTAACTCCACAGTACAGGCTTCAGATGTTGTCAGAGGCACGCTGGCACGCTGGTCACGTGACATAACTCTTATTCTACTATTCATAGATCAGTGGTCATCGTAGACATGCTGCCATCTACAGGCAGGTTGTCAGGTTGTTGTTTTCAAATTAAAATGTATTTTATTGCCAAAGTATCAAAAATGGTATGGGTATGATGGTATTTATATGGGCCTATGTGTCTGAAATGAAGTCAAATTAAAAAAATAAATCACATCAGAAATTATAACACGTCCAAGTAGCAAATATCAGTGAAGTAGGGGGTATTTTAATGCATTCATATGAAATTAGATTAGAAAAACATATAAAGAACTTCTATCTTTTGCTTTACAGGCACTGACTGATATTATAAATATGCACTTTATTATACTCACTCAAACACTACCAGTCAATACATCTACACCCAAAGACCACAATTGAAATAAGCTCTTGGGCTTTATTATGTTTTATACTTTTGACAAAAGTACAAAGATGTGATACCTCCTGGCGAGGCTGTGTGCATATATTATTTATTTATACGGCTTGAATTGACACTTGCCAGCATGACTCGTTTATTTTTGGGCAACATTTCTAAAGGACGTTTTCATTCTTACATGTATGTAGCACTCCAGGCCAGATGAGGTCACTGTTGTGTATTTAAGCCACATTTTGTTTTTACCAGAAGAAGAACTTTTCTACGCTGTGATTGGTTTAAGATCTGCGTTGCCAAGACATCGCTAACAGTTTACAAATATGTCGACTCTGCAGTGAACCAAATGGCTAACGTGGTTGATATATTATTTTCCCATGTCACATTTGTTTTACTGTTCATTTCCTTGGTTCACGCTCAAAACACTGTCGGTAAGACTTTAATATATATAACGCTATACGCACAATTCATCCAGTTTTACATTAAACTAGCTAACGTTACACTAGCAAACCTAGCTAACGCTAAATAACTAGCAAAGAGCTAGCTATAAGACAACCGTGCTAACGTTAAAAGTTACAGCAGTTGAATTACTCATTTAATAATTTTATGAAGCTAATATGTGAAACAGTGAACATCTTTATGTTGAACAGTTTTCCAGCCGTCACATCTCACTGCAACTGGACCAAAGGTCACTGCACTTTTAGTCGGAAACACGGCGGGCATCTCTCTGCATCTGAGGACAGTATCTCCATCTAATACTACAGGTAAAAGCTATAAAGACGCCCTGGTGCTCTGCCTTTAGCAGCGCCCTTCTCCTTGTATGGAACATGTTTTATGATTGTTGTTTGATTTGTATTGAAATGAGTGATGTTTGGGAATATTAAGTTGACAGAATATACCATTCTCCAGCTTAGTGGATCACAAAATGCGAGAAGGAAGGCAAGGGTGTGGCTACATTTAGATTGTGCAGTCTGATTGCATTTTGGACAAACGTGGTGGTTTGTTTTCTTTTACAGGAAGCATTGGTTCTCCATCATGTGTAGCTGAGGATACACAGTGGGTGCTCACATGGGAGCAGGTGGGAAAGGTAAGAAGGCAATCTTACAGTGAACAGTAATTTTCATCATACTGTAAATATGATGAAAATTACTGTATAATGCATAATTAAACAATTCTGAAGTAAGAGACAATAAGACAGTTTTTTGTAGTAGGGCTGCACGACTGGTCAAAATGAGAATCACAATTGTGTCCACTCAAAATTGAGATCACGATTTTCTCCCACAATTCTTAGGAACACCAATTTTTAAAGAAAAATGTTTATTGCAGTCCATATTGTCTTCATGCAGACAGTATAAGCAATATGATCATCATGATCTTATTTCAATTAATCGTGCAGTCCTGACTCAGTAGGTTTTCAGTGAAAGTTTGTGGAAGACTTATTTGGTGGGGGGTTTGGACATTTTACGTTTTCCAATTAAAATTATGTAATTTCACATCATTTTGGTCCATTATTCTTTTTATTATGAGCACTCATTCTAAATATGCAACTCCCCGAAGCAATTATGGCCAAATCGTTGTCCTTCAGAAATGAGATTGTGTACATGCCTGAATCGAGCTCACGATCTTTTAACGATCGATCGTGCAGCCCTATTTTGTAGTGATAAAAAAACTTGCACAATTCATTTAATAGAGCTGATATTATAGTGTGAACTAACTATATGGTTGTTTCATTTGGTGCCCCAGACTGCAGTTCGGGTTCAGCTGCGACTGGATAGAAGTCTGCGTTTGTGTGGCGACAATGAGACAGACACAGATTGCTGTCCAACACCACTGTGTGTCCTGGAGACCCTTCAGGTGTCTGCCTGTGTGGGCGGCACACCTCGGGCATCACTGCTGATCCAGGCCAAGATACACGCCCTGTTGGTTCCTGCTAATGCTGGATCTGGTAATTCAAATGTTTCTTATCTCACCTTAATGGGCTTTCATGCTCAGGATCGAAGCACTTAGAGAGTTCCACATTTCTAATAAACATAAATCTCCTATCCATTTCAGATAATAAAACAGTCATTCCAAACCAAGTGTACCAACCACTGGGCTCTTGTCCCTGTGACCTCACATTCAGAGCATGTGATGTACGCTGCTGCTGTGACAAGGTATTTACATCGCTCACATTATTACATTATTTTAACATGAGAACAACAGTGCATTTTAGACAGACATATTTCCTTCTGTTTTATTCACTAATGATTCTTTGTCTTCCACTCTAACAGGACTGTTCCATTGAAGATTTGAAGCTGTTTGTGTCCCACTGTCTCCCAGGGCCCTTTGGTGGACAGGTGTCTCCTGCTCCAGATTACCAGTGCTCCGTGCAGTCCTCTGAACACTCCCCAGATTGGTTTCCATTTTTATGTGTCAATTCTCCACCTGAAAACAACCCTTACCTTGGGTTATTTTACCAGGGAAACACAATGTGAGAAATTATTGAATATATGGTTTCAGGGTCCAAAATGAACTTTTTTGTCCACTGATTAAATGGCTAGTGAATGTTTAAAATCTACCAGCCACTCAATAGATTACCATTGTTTTTTCTCTAGTAAGTGAAGCAAATCTACTAGCCACTTGCATAGTTTACCAGCCTTTGGCTAGTAAATGGGGCTAATTTTGGACCTTGTATGGTTTGTTTTTGAATTGTGTGATTCATTTATACATTTTGTTGCCATGTTTTCATCATTGATCTTTTTTCCCTTTTAACTTCTCTAGCACATCTAAACCTGGCCCATCCTTCCAAAGCCCTGTTTTATCAGCTCCAGTGCCAGTTAATGTGTATATTCAAGGAAGTCCCATTTTAACATTAAATGACCAATACTTCACTATTCCCCAGGTTAGTTGTATGTATGTTGTTTTTAATACAGATTTTTGAGGTTATATTTTGCATTGCATGTCTTGCCAAACCTGTAACAACTAATGCCTTTATATTTCTGTTCCACAGAAGGTGCTCGGGCAGTGTGTTAACAACGCTCCTGTAGCATTTTTGAAAAATTTCAAAGTCGAGTGTGTAACTCTGCTACGCTCCTGTCCAACCGGATCGCCCTTACAGACACTACTAACAGATTTGGGGATTAAAGTGAAGAATGGGCAAGGGGGTATGTTTTACCTGCTAAACGTCCTGTAGCAATGCTTTATGACAATGTTCTGGAGCTCTTTGAATACATGTGCCTTTCATTTTATTTTATTTTTTCATGTATTCCAGGTGATGTTATAGTGGATGTAATTGATGAAGTGGCCACTGACTCGAGTCAGTTTATTTCAAGCACAGATGCCTCTTCAGGTATGGAGATCACAACATATCATCTCTAAAACAACTTTAACTGATAATTAACCTTCACTGTGAAACTTGTTCATATTTCTGTGAAGATGAGGAGCTGGTGTGTGAGAACGTGACCTTAGCGCTGGATTACAAATTCTACTGGAAAGGAAATGGCATCACAAGTATTACACTGACTCACACTGTTGGGGCCATCACTTTAAATCATACTGGTAAGTGCCCATAACACTTGTCCATGATTTGGCTGATTAACTGGTCATAGTTAATAGATATGTTTTATGTAGTTTGGGCTCATTTCTGCTATTCTGTCTCCCAAACAGTGGCGTTAACTACAAGGTATTCTGCCATGTTTCTAAATGGAGAATTAATGGGGGAGCCCAACTCAGGGAACCCAGGTGAGAGCAAGATAAAATACTTTGTATTTGTATTGCATTGTATTGTACTCTATTACAGTGGATAACACACAGACTCTTTAAATGGCAGGTTATCAGATGGGAAGGCCTCTTATTGCTGGAATTGTTGACACTTTGGACAACAATAATACAGGACTTGTGGACACTTTGGACAATATTACAGGAATTGTGGACACTTTGGACAATAATACAGGAATTGTGGACATTTTGGACAATAATACAGGAATTGTGGACATTTTGGACAATAATACAGGAATTGTGGACACATTGGACAATAATACAAGAATTGTGGACACTTTGGACAATAATACAGGCTCAGTCCAGAGGGCGTCAATCAATCTTTGGAAACCAGGTAAAACCCTTTAAGTCATGTTGTTGATTACTGGCTCACTTCTTGTAGCATAACAATCAAATCAAGTTGACTAAAAGACAACACAATTTTCTGATCTGACTAACAGTGAGTGATGGACTCTGTTCCACTGCTGAGATGAAACCAGTTCTGTTTGGGGAGAATTCAACATCAGGATGTCTGCTCCCCGTCAGCCGACAGAATCTCACTCAGTGTAATCTCCTGAGGTCAGTAACTCAGCATAACTTCATGTTTGATCTATATCTATACATGCATATGTGCTGAAGTCAAATGTATTTTCTCCTTTAGAGAGACTGTTACTTCTCTTCAGGCTGCTTTGATTACAGCCACATATGTGGCAAAGAGAGGAAACCCAGATCCTCTAACTATGACAGACTGGGTGAACATAAGCTGTAAGTAGATGGTGCAGAGAAGCAGTTCATGCAATGTTTTGTTTTTGTACAGTTCATGCATGTTTGTGTAATGAGATCATACATTAGTTGTAATGTTAACTTTAATTTTTTGCTATACTTGTATGTTACTAACTATTTTTTTTCCTTCTAACTACATGTTACACACAACATATAAATTCCAGTTGTAACCCAGAACTCAAGCACAACTATGGAAGACACCACAAGTTCATGCTATAGGGTTCCATCCCACCAGCACATCCATGTTTGGAGTCTTATCACTGGCTTGGTAGAAGGTATACCTCAAAGGGATATCCAGGCTTTGCAAGTCAGGTGTGTATCAGGTGTATTACCCATTGCAATACGCCATGTAAATTACATTCCCAATTCAGGAGGAGCTGTTAATCATTATAAGTCACCATGTGCCCTAATTCTCATATTTGGTCATTTGTAGCTACAGCCTGTCTCCCTGGGTACTGGATTGTGGAGGAGGTGATGTCTCTCCATGTGTGGACCCAATGGAGACTCAGTTGTTCCCCATCACCTCCTCAGTCACCTTTACTGACATTCCCATCAGCACAGGACCACCAAAAACCAGGTGCTTCTCAAACACTTGAACCAAATAACTTGCTTTATGTATAAGCTTCCCGACTGATTCTAACCTAGAGTGTGATGATTTATTTCTTTATTTTTTACCCCAGGTTTCAGATCAACTTCACAGAGTATGACTGTAACAGGAATGATGTGTGTTGGCCTGAGCTCGCCTTCCCCATCACCAAGTATTACACAGGTGGGAATTTATCTAGTCCTAGGTCATCTGTCCAGTTTTACTGTCTAGTGTTGATCATTCAGTAAATTGGAACTACAGCTGTGAAATATTTCTGCACGACACACTGCTTAAGTATGACAATGGATCCTGACCGTACCATTACTGACTTATTTTACCTTTATCCTCCCCAGGCGAGCCATATTCTCAGTCACTGGCTAAGGGCCTTATCTTGGTTTTCTTCTTTATCACTGCCTCGATTCTTGGGAATCCATGGAGACAAATCCGACAGGCGTGGAACTAGTGCCGCTCTCAAAAACTCTGAGAAAAATGCTGAGAAAAATGTAGAAGAAAACACATAGATGGCGGGATAATGGGAGAGTGAGAGGCGAAACAAGATGATGCATTTAAATGTCACTTTTACATTAGACATTGTTTATAATTGTATAGTTTTTTACATACTTATATGTTTGTGGGAATGTAAATAGTTGTATTGGTGCACCATTTTGTAATAAAAATATTTTTTCTAAGACTTTTTTAGTCTCAATCCTTCAACATACTTTTGATCACAACATTCTCATTGATAGGTTTGAAAAGTGGGTAAGCCTCTCGTACAATCCTCTAATCTAATTTCAGTCCCGCCTATGTTTGTTTCTTATCAAGTGCCGCAGGGCTCAATTCTGTGTCTTGTTTATTCAGGTTTTAGATATTACCACAAGGGGTCGTCATCCACAAGCACAATATTGTTATGCAGACAAGACCAAACATAGCCGACTGCCTCTGGCCTCGCTGTATGAATGACCCAATATTCATCCAACTGAATCATGCTATTGGTTCTAGGTATATTTCCAACAGACTAAGATGTATCTAATTTGACCTGTCTCCTTGTTCCTCTCAATTGCATCTTATTACATCCTACTTAAAAAAAAACCTGTTTTCACAGCCTGGGTCTTCAAATATTTGTCATCAAGTGGTTCAGGACAAAGATGTTTTTATATATGTTGTGAAGGTAATGGAAATTATAAATATATTGTTTTCTTTGTACAGTTAATTGAGGAATTGGGAAAATTACAAATTCACAAGAGATGGGTGGACTCCCAACCTAATTTTAAACTTTATTTTTTATCAAGAACTGCATCAATATGGCACCATGATAAGAGACCTTAGATAATTCAAACTAATTATGTGTTTGATAAATTTATCATGGACTGATGATACATTATTTTGAATTTGTATTACTTTTTCTTCTTTTTTTTATTTTTATTTTTATTTATTTAGATTTGTGTGTACATAGCATAGACTTATATACATATGAGATAGCTGTTAATGTTTGTGTTTTCTAAAAAATAAAAAATAGGAGGAGGAGGAGGAGGAGGAGAAGAAGAAGAAGAAATGCACAGTGCCTGCATGTGTTTACATTCGCCTTCAGACAGCGTTGGGGGCTTAGAGTGAAAGTGTAGTGCGCAGACTCCAGTGGGCGGTGCTGATTGGTCAAAGGCGCAGTCACGGCTGTGGAAGTTGAACGTAACACATTCAACAGTGTCAAGTGAAGCGACGTGGAGTGTCGGCAACCGGACGTCTCCTAAAAACTTCATAAACTATGAGAAGAGCCGTGACTACGTCTTTGGATATGTTCCGATAACGGTTTTAATATCGGTTGCCTCGCAATTTCAGATTCAACTTTGACGAAACAAGTTTTTTCATCCAAGAATAAACAACACAGCGCTCGCCGGCTAGCGCATTAGCTAACAGGAACTGCTGTAGCGATAGCTCTCTAAAGTCAGCGTCATGCAAGTCAAATAGTGTATTACCACCGGAGCCACAACATGAAAAGCACGAAGGAGGAGTTAACTAACCGCCGTTAACGTGCTATAATTTACAGAAGCCGCAGTAGTTAGCTTGCTAATAATAGCTGGTCGGTTTAGCAGGTAAATATCCGAGAGAACTGTCAAAATGAGCTCTCTGCTCCGCGGTGAAGAGATGTGTCTGGCCCAACTGTTCCTGCAGTCTGGGTCTGCATACGACTGCATCAGTGAGCTGGGAGAGCTGGGGCTAGTGGAGTTCAGAGACGTAAGTCCCCCAAAATACCAATTATAATCTCCTGAACCACAAAGTAACGCAATGTCTCACTTTGAAAGTTACTGCTGAGTTTGCAAACATCGAAAGAACTCAAACAAAATGCAAGCATCTAACTTTAACTGTTTGTTTGTCGGAGCTTCAGTGACATTTGTCACTAACTTGTACTTCATATGAAAGCAGATGTTGCCATTTTTCTTGTAACTTAGAAGGAAGTCAGATATCTCATACACATCGTAGCTGTTGTTGGGCTGGGCAATATATCGATATTGTCATATGATACCAGATATCGTCTTAGATTTTTGATATCACAATATGGCACAAGTTGTCTCTTGGTTTTAAAGGCTGCATTACGGTAAAGTGATGTCATTTTCTGAACGTACCAGACTGTATAGCTGTTGTATTATTTGCCTTTACCCACTTAGTCATTATATCCACATTAGTGATGATTAAAATAAAAAATATCATTGTGTAGGCCCTAAATATTTTTTTGTGAAAGCACCAGTAGTCAACCCTATAATATGTATTTGGTAAAAAATATATAGGCCTCGTGATACTTGATTTTCTCCTGTTATCGCCCATCCCTAAGCTGTTTTACAATGCTGCTGTAAAGAGGCCCGTACAGGTACTTACTGTATGCTTTATGATGTGTGGTCTAAAGCTATTGGTATGATTCACACTGTCTCAATGATGAGTGAATGACTGTTAATCATTCAAGTCTTGACTGCATATGTCTCTTGCACCTGTTTCAGCTCAATCCCAGTGTTAACACATTCCAACGCAAACATGTCAATGAGATCAAAAAATGTGAAGAGATGGAGAGGATCCTTGGTAAGGATACATTGATATTTAATATACCAATAACGCTATCTATCTATTCATTGAGCTGACGTTGTAGGAGCAAGCAGGAGTATAAGAAGAGCTTGTCACTGAATTGAATTGGAGTCAGTGACCCTACAGTCATGAGAAATGTCAGCTGGTTGTAGATTTAGTAGAATTAAGTTCTGTCCTTAATTAACTAAACTCTATTATTAGATTAAGAGAAGAAAGTAACACTGTCAAGGCCTTGCTTCAAAATCCAGTGTTCATTAAAGGCTGGTCATGGTATTTGGAAGCTTTGATACATTTCAAAACTATTTTTATTTTTGTGTGCATGTTTTTGAGAAGATTGCTCTTTATATTTACAGGATACCTTCTGAGGGAGGTCAAGAAAGCAGACATTTCACTGCCAGAAGGAGATGTTAACCCAGTGGCTCCTTTACCCAAGCATGTCATGGCTATAATGGTCAGTTACTTGCTTATGTGTCATCATTTATAATCTTTTGAATTTAATATGTTAATGGTGGTATTCCTGCAGAGCTTTTAAATCAGTGTTGAGCTAATGCCACTGCAACTAAATTAATGTAGTCGAGCACTGTCTCTATGTAGAACACTGAATCTTACCTTGTTCTGCCTAAGTCTCTGTAAATTTGGTAGATTACATTAAAAACGTATGAATTATTATTGTTATTGCTGTTGTGCCCATTATCACTGGGTGTCTGTGTGTGTGTGTTCACAGGAGCAGCTGCAGAGGCTTGAAGTAGAGTTAGGTGAAGTCACCAGGAATAAAGAGAAGCTGCAGAGGAATCTGCTGGAGCTGACCGAGTACACACACATGCTGCGCATCACCCGCAACTTTGTACAGAGAACAGCGGAGGTTAGTGTGTCACTGTGTAGTTGGATTCTTGACACACACATTTTCATCTTGTTTATACAGCAATTATTTTTTCCTCCATGATATCACAATTAGAATCTGATTTAGATTTTCTTCTTTACCCTCCTTGCATCTTGTGTTTACTTTTAGCGAGAGCCCCTACAAGTACAGTATGAAGAGTTTCCTTTCCTAGAAAAAGACACAATGATGGACTACAGCAGCATGCAGAGGCTAGGAGCCAAACTGGGGTGAGCGATCATGAAATTCTGCCGACCAGATCAGAATTACATTTCTGTTTGTGTTTGGACTTTGAGTTTGTTTTATTAGTTTAATTAGATTTATTTTAGAGTTGACATTAGGCACTAGGTCTGTCACAGGTTTACCTGTTTCCACAGTTGGCATGACAAAATTGTTATAAAATGTGATTTTCAATTATAATCCTCATTAATTATAATGAGGAAAAGTTCAAAAAGAGGTAAGTTGCACTTTTATTTTCCTCATAAATTGTTTTCTGTGTTTTCTGTTAGTCTTACAGCCACACTTTACACACAGTACACACAAACAGGAAATTTGGGAGGAAGTCAACAAGTTGCAAAAACTGAAATGTAGCTCTGGCTCTTTGCCAACAATATGTTGCTCTTACAAAACCTTCTTCTTAGATTTCTTCCTCAGTGGTGTATCTCTGCAGTCACTACTAGAGCTGCAACGATTAGTCGACTAATCGGTTAGTCGTTCGACAGATAATCAATTAATCTATAAAGTAATTTTTCAGGCTCTTAAATATGGAGACTTCCTTCTTTTCTGAATATCTTTGGGTTCTGGACAGAACAAGACATTTCAAGACATCCCTTTGGACTTTGAGAAACTGGGATGGACATTTTTTGCTATTTTCTGACATTTCATGACAAACGATTAATCGATAAAACAATCGGCAGATTAATCGATAATGAAAATAATCGTTACTTGCAGCTCTAGTCGCACTGCGTTGCTACTCTGCAACATCTAATGTATTACAGCTGCAGCAGGCAGCTTGTATTGTGTTCAGTTGAGCACGATGTGGCATTAATAATGTAAGATTGTTTGGGTAATGGCAAAGCTACGGTCACTGACGCTAACCAGATTGCTGACATGCACACGTGTCAGTGCAGATGTTCACACATGCCAACACACTGTTTCCTTCATCCCTATACATGTGTGAGAGTTTAAATATCCATGTAAGGAAGTGTTCATAATTAAACAGGGAAAATGCTTTTTATTTTATTTCACATAAAAAGTTTTTCCTTTGTGACGCAATTGCACAAAAGAGGACATGATTAAAAAGATTAATTTTGAATTCTATATATATATAATTTGTTTAACCCTTTGAGCTCTGCAATAGAAATGGTCCACCTGTCCCTACATTGGTATTTTTACTTATTGTGATTTCAACTCTTGGAGTATCTTCAAATTCCATATCCTTAAGATCTGTACAACATTAGCTAAAAGGTTATGTCAATCAATAATCCATAATAATTGATCAACGTATTGAAATTGTGTCATAAATAAAAAGAATTACAAACATCGCACATGTTTTTTCATCAAATTTTACTAAATAAAAACACAAAACATATTGATCCAAAAGATTTCTGAATGTAGAAACATTAACAAAATATTTCTTTACAGTCCAGAAGTTAATTGAACTATGCACATTTTTTTGTTTCACATTTTTATGAGTGCTAAGGCGCAACAGATTGGGCGGTTTTGGACCGCATGTCACGTATTGTTGTGAGCGTACAACGTGGTGGCTGGAAAGACAGAAGCCATAGTTTTCTGCAGCATAAGAAATAAATCTGTAGTTGTCATGGTTCTTATTGTAGATCGATTTAAACAGGATCATGTAAACCACGCACCCCTGCAGGAGGTCTGTTTTCAGAGGGTTAAAGATTATTTTTATGGCGAGTATTTGATAGTCATAGTGGAGAGAGACAGGGAATGTGGGGAAAAGAGAGTCGGGGGATGACATGCAGCAAACGGTCCAGCCAGCCGGGAATCAATCCGGGGACTCGCCGCTCAGGGCATTTACGCTCATGTGGTATGTGTCCTAATCAGCTATCTTTTCACCCTGTTGTGATATTTTTAACTTAAAAGTTAGATTAAAAATGTGTGTGCTCTAGTCGGCACATGTATTGGGCTGTTTGTGAATGTGCTCCTCATTCTCTTGCAGTTTCATTTCTGGGCTTATTCAGAGGACGAAGATTGAGGCCTTTGAGCGGATGCTTTGGAGAGTATGTAAAGGCTACACCATCCTCAGCTCCGCCGAGATCCAGGAGAGCCTGGAGGACCCGAGCACAGTCAGTCTCTCTCTCTCACACACACACACACACACACACACACACACACACACACACACACACACACACGTCTGTTTCCGTG
>JAOVVB010077521.1:0-13769 GCA_028570985.1 Heterobranchus longifilis
TAACCCGTCGGGTGCCTGTGGTCTTTGCTCCAACATCGTAGATGTAACGTTTGGCGTTAGCTTCATGGATGTATAATGAAACGGTTAGCTTCAGGTTAGCTTACGCTGCCGCCGCATGGAGCTATAGTTTGCTATCGCTAGCTTGGGCAGATACGTCTGGAAAACGCCCCAAAATATCCAAACACCTGAATATCCAGCGACTGGAGGTTACATCTGCGATGTTGAAGCAAAAAAAACACCGCGAAAAGCTGTTCTCCCATCGTAGTATTTACAGTTCTTAAGATTATGCTTAAAATCACGGAGCTTAAAATACATACATGATTTTCAAACGCTGAATCGGCTTCCGGTTTACACGGGTAAGCGCATGCGCAGTGTCCAGGGACTGGTGTAGGGGTGCTGAGGAGGCTGCAGCACCCCTCCTGGTGGGAGGCTGTAACTGCAAGTTGCAAATAAATACATTTTTAAAAATTCTTTGCATAAACAGTCTATAAAACATGGATGTTTTGTTAGCCAACTATGGATCTATAATATTCTCTAAACTATTTATTATATGGGGCATTTCTTCTGTTTTTTTAACATCTGGAACCGACAGTTAATGGACATTCCTTCGTCTACTTTTTATATTTTAACATTTTTATTCATTGAAGAGAAGGATGTAATGTCCTTTTGCACCTAAAAAACACATTAAATTGAACAACCACATGTTTTTAAAGTCTGAAACAGTTAATGGACATTTTTTTTGTCTTACTTCATCTACTTTTTATATTTTAACTTTTTCCAGTGTCTCGTCAAAAACAAATTCAAAAACAGCAGACCATAGTATGTCATCAAAAATCTCACAAAAACGCCATAGTGATTCAATACAATGAGAATCAATGTGATGATTTGATCATTATACATTCTCACCACTGATATACTGCATGTGTTTTTTGCTTAAAGGAAAAAATACAGCATGGTCAATTTTTGTTTAAATACCCAACAATGTAGGCTTACAGGTCACTGAAATATTGCTAAAAGGGCATTTTTGATCATATTTCGGTGATTTAAAAGTTTTTCCCTTTGTACAATTCCTTAAGACTTTTTTCTGTCATTAAGAACATATTGAGGAAACAAAATCAGTTGAGTTTATTTTTGTTGCAATTAGTGTGAGGTTGTCCCACATTTGCATAAAATGCCTGGACTATTAAACCACACAGACTCGAGCTTAGAATGTGACATTTATTAGCATAAATACTTCTGTACGTTCTCATCATCAATATTCTCAATAACGCAATGGAGAGCCTTAACACCCAACAGTTATAACACAGTATTCAACATTTTAGCTCTGACAACTTATCTTAAAAATAAAGAGAGGAGGAAAAACAGTGGGATTTGGATGGAGGTGAGAGGAGGAGGAATCTTTATGCATCAGCTGTCATCTGGGCTCTGGCAGCTCTCTCTTTCAGCTTGTCTGCATAAAACTTAAAGGACTCCTGGAAAGAGAAAGAAAGACATTTAGCATCAAACATTTACAAAACAAACAGCAATAAATGCTCACCTGCCATGTAGGGAGGCGTAAGGTGTGTGTGTTTATATTGTGTTTCTATGTAGCATCTCAAACCGTTTGTTGGCTTATTAATAATGGCGATAAATAGCTGCGTTCACTATAGAAAGAGAGAGAAATCCTCGCAGGAGGTTGAAACACTTTGAAAACCTGTTTTTCTAAACTTAATGTCTAAACTGACCTCTTTAAAGCATTTCAATACAATCATTGATGTGCTGCACATTTGATCATATTTAGGCTGAGATACTGTTTTTTTTATTTATTATTTTTATTTTATAATCACATTTTGGATGACATACTAGATTGACTTCTTTATCACATTTTGGATGATGTATTAAACTATGATGTTTTCATCACATTTTGGACGACATACTATGCTATTACTTTATTATCACATTTTGGATGACCTACTATACTATGACTCTCTTACCACATGTCAGATAACATGCTAAACTATCACATTTTTTATCACATTTTGGACAACGCTATATTATGTCTTTTTATCGTATTTTGGACGACATACTAGACGGACTTCTTTATCACATTTTGGACAACATATTAAACTATGATGTTTTCATCACATTTTGGATGACATATACTACATGCCACATACATGCTGTACTATGACATTTTAACCACATTTTGGATGGCATACTATACTATGACTTTTTTAATCACAATTTGGACGGCATACTATACAATGACATTTTTTAAATCAAATTTTGGACAACATACTAACTAGACTATAATTATTTATATCACATTTTGGACGATTTACTATACTATGACATTCTTTAAAATCACATTTCATGACATATTATACTATAATGTTTCGATCACATTTCAGACGACATACTATACTATAACTTCTTTTATCACATAACACTTAACTAGTACTAGTACGACAGCTCTGGAGCTACTAATACATTTAATTTGTACCTAAGAGAAAATTAAAAATACAATCTGTGAGTGTGACAAGTTCTCTTAAATTGCTTGCACATGCCACTTAAGAACAAATCTGCTGTTGTCATCAGTGGTGCAGCAACCTCGAAACAGACGGAGAGGAGAACAACGAGAAGATCTTCTTGAGATGTGTTCATAGAAACTTTCCAACACCGTGACTGTTCACCTTTCCCTCTCCTTGCAACTCCTCTGACTCTCCTTTGCTTATAAAAACCAGCAATCACTTAACTATCCTGACATCCAGTGAATAATGCAGCAGCTTCTCTGCCTTCATCCCTCTTTCTCCATCTATCTTTGCACCGCAGGTGAGTGATGGGAAGGTAAGAGGTGGGCTTCGTTCTACACCTGCCTCAAGGGGACAGCACATTAAAGTGCTGGGGCTGAGAGGGCTCTGTGTGTGTGTGTGTCTCTGTGTGCCTGTGTTTATACGAGTGTGTGAGTCCTCAGCCAAAAATAAGTCTGCATCAACTTGCAAAACGTTCAATGTGCTGAAAAGCTCAAAAACACTCAGAGCCAGAAACAGAGAGCGGCTATTGCAGTGACACCACCTCCCTTACACACACAAATAAACACATGAGACTAGCTGCAGGCCTGTGTGTATTGAACTACCCTGAGCAGGCAGACTGCTCTGTCACATTACTATGACACGCACGCACGCACGCACGCACGCAATGCTACAGTATGCTAGTGTAACATAGAGTTGGGAGATAACAGAATAATACCATTTATCTCAGTCCCGACATGGAAGCTCATGTAAAAAAAATGTACGTTTTAAGTGTACGCTATATTTAGAATATTTTCACCTCTTTACTTTGCTGTCAACCGGCCCTTTACAACAGGGAACTGAATCCAATATCGCTCTCTTCAAAGCCTCTTTTGACAGAAGCAGTAATTTTACCTCGCAGAACACGGGAGTTGCTGATCTACCGGTGCCTCGATGACTTAATTTGTTTGTTAGTTTTGTTCGATAATGACTCTTTTGAAGCACCAAAGTCACACAATAACACAAACAACTAACCGATCAAGGCAGCGGTAGACCAGCAACTCCTGTGTTCTGCGAGGTAAAATGACTGTTTTTATCAAAGAAGTCTGGTGGCTTTGAAGAGAGCATCAATATATGCAACAGCTTAAATTCCCCATCGTAAAGGGCTGTGTCACAACAAATACATTCAAATACCAATGGCCAACATCCTTAAATGCTGGACCCAATCACATTTGCAATTGATTTGTGTAGAGCATCGTGTGTGTGTGTGTGTGTGTGTGCGTGTGCGTGTGCAAGACTCACAGGGGGCTCAGGGAAGGGCACCGTCTCTCCGGCATCGCGGTAAAGTGCAGCCAGGCGTTTGAGTGACAGCTCGTCTACGACTGTCCCCTCCTTCTGCATCTGCTCAAGCAGAGCCTTGGCTGACGATAAGTCCTTATCCATGACTGCCAGACAAGAGGACAAAGTAATGTCAGCAAATGAGACAAAAACAACTCAACATGTCAAATTCTGATTTGAATGTCGACATTTAGAAATAAATTGAATCATATTTATCAGTGGTGGGATAATCCTGTTATTTTCCCCCTTGGTTTCTCCTCAATTAATTGAATGGATGTCATGAATGCACATGCATACTGTCCAATATTTGCATGTACCCAAGAAAATAAGAACATGTGTAGACTACTTTATTTTCTTCCAACTGTGGAGTAATGATGGGGCGAGAGACAAGAAAAAACTTGGAGTTTCACTGCTTTTAAAAACCACAAAAACTTCACTTGTAAAAAATTAAGCAATTTGCAAGAAACACCATATGAAGATGAAGGCCCAATCCGAATACCCCCCTTGGCCCTACCCCTCCGTTTTGCATATAAACGACATTAGTGTAATGTAGATGCAAGTAATAACAAGCATTTCATAAAAATAGCTATTCACATTGTCAATAGAAGTTGAGGATTTGTGAGTGACAGTACAGTGCTACTGCTAACGTTAGCTCATGTTTTCATTCCAGGGACTGCAGAGCAAAGGCCTCCATAAAAATGGGAGAACCTAAAAAAGAAATATAAGGTAATCAGAGGGCAATGTTGTATTTAGGGAAAGAGCTGCTGCATAACTGTTAATAAAAAAAGTAATTATATGAAATTTTCCTTCAACTCTCCTTGTTTCTTCTCCGTTTATTAATCAAATGATGAATACTGATGATGCAACGAGTGGCATCCCATAGGTAAAACTTTCAACCCCTACCCCTTGTAGCTCTGTTTTGAGGGGCCAAGGGCCCTTCAAAATGCAGGGTAGGCCAAGGGAAGAGAATTGGGATTGTGCAAAAGTCTCTCGGCAGAAAAATACTTAAATATCAGATTATTTCAAAATTATAGATCTGAAATCAGTAACTTTGTGTATCTCCCTCTCCAGGAACCTGAAATTATTAAAATTATGTTCTGTGAATCTAAAACAGCATGAGTCACTACTGTAAAAAAAAAAAAAAAAAAAAAAAAGAAGAAGAAGAAAAGAGCAAGTTAAAAAGACAAGACAAAAGAAAACCCATCAAAGAGAAAAAAAAAAAGAAAAAGTACACAGACGGGGCAGAGAACAGAGGCGGGCAGAGCATCGCTAATTGCGTCCCCTAAGGCCGCCTTGACCGACCAGCTAGGTGATGCTAATTAAATAATCATGTCTGGTGTGACAAGGTACGAAAGAGGGGAGACGGGAGGGTGAGAAGGTGAAGTGAAGGGGAGGGACATGAGGAGAGGATGTAGGTAAATAAAGGAGCGGAGGATGAAAAATTGAAGACAAGAAAAGAGACGGGAGTAAAAAGGTGGAGAGGGCAAGAAGTGATGGAGAAAGGAGAAAAAAGTGTGTGAAGAAAACAAAAGATGGGTTGAGTGGCGGACTGTGTTGCGATTAGCACGCTAGGCTAGCCAGGACAGCTAACTCATTAGAGGACATGAATGAACCTGAATGTCTGCCTACACACACGCACACACGCACACACACACACACACACACACACACTCCTTGACCTGATGCATTGTTAATCCGCTAATGTTGACTTAGCCACAGTACAGTGAGCCGCTGCACTCGCTGCTGCACAAGACCTATCCAGGCCGTGTGTGTGTGTGTGTGTGTGTGTGTGTGTGTGTGTGAGCTTACCATGACATTTCATCAGGTATGGGTACAGCACCTCCTTCTCAGTGAAGTCTGGAATCAGGCTCAGCAGGGCCTTGATCTTGCCCACCTGTACACAAATATTAATTTACATACAGATATAATATCATTGATTTACTTACATTACTAACAGGAATCATGGAAAATAGCTAGAATTACTGCCTCCGCCAATCAGTCAAGTTTATATCCATGAGTGTCCAGACTCATAACGTATGGAGTGAAGACTTTGAAGGAATTTAATAACAATGTATTAAGTGTATTTTGTTTTTTTTGGCTAAATGATTCCAGTGAATAATTTTCTGTGAGAAACATGCTGTCTTCATTAGAGACTATTTTTAGAGAGGAGTTCAGAGGACTGATAGAGAGCTTCGTCACATGGTGCAACGACAAGCACCTGAAGATCAATATCAGAAAAACCAACGAGCCCGTGATGGACTACCAGAGGAAGAGGAGAGAACAGCCATGACTGTACAACGCTTCCAATACGGACCTCCCTACACGTCTTACTGTGTGGAAGTGTGGGGGGGTCAACCTTTGAAACAAATATAAATTCAATAGTTTTATTACAAAAACGAGCCATACGTATTATTAATAAGGCTGGTTACTAAGATCACACAAATCCATTGTTTGTAAAATCTTGTGTGATGAAATGTAATGATTTGGTATATTATAAAATAATGCAAATAATGTAGAGAGCTTTGAGGTATGTTTGTAAGTTTACTGTACAAAAAGCAAAAACAGATTCTATTGTTGGGGTGCTAACATAAATTTAAGTGTGTAAGACACTTTTGATTAAAAAAAAAAGATTCATAAAGCTATATTTGAGGGTTACAACTGTGAATTATTTTTTTTTTTTTTTGTTTCTGGAGGGTAGCTGAAATTGATAAGAATGTAGGATGTAGGCATATATAAACATTAAGCTTCTGCCTGTGCTTTTTCAGTCATCACTAAATTCTCATTATTAATGACTTTGTTTATAGACTCTTTTTACTGAAGTGTGTATTGTATACACTGTTTGTACTTTTTGTATCGTGTATGATGACTGAATAAAGTACTACTACTAAAATACTACTACTACATCTACAGCAATATCTAAACAATCACTACAGTTTCAAGGTGAACACTGAAGATCAGTGTAAGACCAAATGTGGAATATGGTCACAATCTCTCCTGTTCCTGAGTTTCGGTGTTGAATAACGGCCAGAGAAGTTGTCATCACTTCATTATTTGATCATATTAGACATTTGTGTGAAATGTCATAATTACCATATGAATTCTTGAGTGACAGCCAAAAACATGTTTTGTGATGTCGCAGTGACCTTTGACCACCAAAATCGAAATCAGTTCAAACTTGAGTCCAAGTGGACGTTTGTGCCAAATTTGAGGAAATTCCCTCCTGGTGGGTAAAAACAAATGTTTATCCTAAAGAGAAGAATCCTAATGTGTGATTTTACCTGTCCGGGACTCTGAGCCTTCTGAGACAAGTAGGACACCAGCACGTCCTTCTGTTCAGCCAAAGCATTACAGCGCTACAGCAACACAAGAGGGACAAAACAAACGTGTGAGATTTAACATGAGGGAAGTCTTTTTGAAGTCATGAATACTCTCCAACCTGTGCACACCCACACTCAGGTTAAAGGGTTAATTATAGATTTAATAACTACTCGTTTCTTTATGAACTTAAATGTACTGCTCACGTCAGAAAGCATAATTATCCTCACTTAGTCACATTAAAGGCCATATCCGGACATCCTCCCGGATCCACTTGAGTTGCTGCCTTAAGTGCGACGCTATAGAATCTACAAGAACTCATTTATCCCACAGGCAATTAATGTAGTCAACACTCTACAGTAAACTGAGAGTGTAGGCTGTATGTGTATGAATGCAATAACTGTAGTACGATCGGTGGGTTTTGTTGTTTATCTTGTGAACTTGTGGTGTGTGCACATTTTTTTATCGGAACATACACTGATATGATATTCTGTGATAAGCTAATATCGGCCAGTATACCAGCGTGAGGAAACACTGAACACTGGAAGGTAATATGGAGTTTGAGATGCAGAATAATCCCTTTGCATTAATTCCCAGCAGCAGTGAGACGTATTAAGACAGAGTTGTAACTGTAATGGCTGCTTTTTAGGTAGCAGATTCTGACTACGTATTAGCAGTGAAGCTGATTAAAAAAAAGGAGCAATTTCAGTGCACTAGACCTTAATAATACAATGTATATCAAAATATGACATCATATTTTGAAATTAAGTAGAAATTCAGACAGACTTCTGAACGTTTAACCTGTGCATGACTGCATATGATGAAGACATGCAAGCATACATACAATATACTGCGTGTGTGTGTGTGTGTGTGCAGGAGATGCATTAACATTGCTGTGCACTGAGTGTGTTCTCCTGGCTGAGCAGCAATGAGGTCCGATTACTAGCCAGTCGTAAACTAACGTGTTTCACTCTCTTTGCACCTCGTACAGAATTAAAGGCGAGTGGCCTGTAAGGCTTTTAACAGGACCACACACTTACATGCATACACACACACACACACACGCACGGAGCAAGCTGCCTTCTTTCTGAGTCACCAAGCGGCAGAATGGTTTGAGTACAATCAGGCAATTAGACCAACACTATACCACTTCACTCAACTTTGCTCCGTGCTCTCACTCGCTCTCTCCTCTGTTTTTTTTCCCCCTCGCTACACCGACCACTCCCAAAGGTGACGCCACAACCGACCGGGCCTCCGGTCTCCCCTGCTCCTCACACATACTGCCTAAAAGCTCTGGATACCGAGGGAATGCTTCCTCCTTTTCCTCAATGACCCACCCTCCCAACACACACACACACACACACACACACACACACACACACACGCACGCAAGCAGTTGTAGACGAGTCGGTAAAGCTCCCGCCTCACCGCCTCCCTCTGTCACCGTTTCACTTCTTAATGACTAACTATCCCTCTCGCTCTCCTCTCGCTCCTCACCTCCTACTCTCCTGATAGCCTTGTCATCATTATTGTCTGCTCGCCAACTTAAAAGCTTTTCAGAGTTTTGGTCCTGCTTCACTTATGATGGGATGGAGGAGTCGGGCCGCGACTCTCCAGTGACCCCGGCGGAGCGGCTTCCAGAGGGGGGAGTCAGGAAGACAAAAACAGGACAAAAAGGAGCACGCCAGTTTAGCCTGGGTCACATCAGCGGAGTCTGAACTCACAAACTTAACACAAGAAAGATTCCAGGACATGCTTTAGAGTAGTCTGTGCACTGAGGTGTCCTTGTAGTTTTACTTTCTAACACCATGACAGGGCTCAACAATAAGGATTGCCCGATTGCCCGGGGCAAGTAAACTGCCACGGCGGGCAAGTAAAGCCACCGACTCACTTGCAAGTTTAAGCAAGTGCAGGGAAAAAAACATGACAGGGGAGGACGACAATCAGTTTTGGGGCGAGAAATGAAAAAACCCTGCTAACGTGACAATGAAGGGCGATGAAAATGAAACTGACTGCACGTTTTGTGTAACGTAAGCTCACAGTTCTTTTTAAACCTCCTTCACAACATAAACACACACAAATGCAATAAAACAATTTGCGTATGGGGTAAGTAAAAATGGACTTTATTTATAGCCTCAGAGAGCTGGGTGCCGACTGGTATATAGAGTGCACTCAAGTCTTAAAAATTAAAATCGACAACACTGATGCTGCAAATATGGGCACTGATTTTAATATTTGTAACTTTATTCATCATCATCACCATTATTATTATTATTATTATTATTATTCAGTAGTGGGTTTTAGCTCCCATCTTGTGTTATGCATTCTATTCTATTTTCATCTTATTTTATCTTGTTGCTGTTGTCAGGTGTGTTTTATTCTGTCCCTGTTTTTATGCTCATTCTATGTTATGTCATTTCCTTATTGTAAAGCACGTTGTGCCACATTTCTTGTATAAAATGTGCTATATAAATAAAATTTGTAACTTACAATCCTGCTCAGTATTCATGACTAAAACATAATTTTCAGATCAAGAAAGATTTGACAGCAATCAAAGAATCCCAATGATTAGCCGACCAACTGTCTTTATTTTCTGCTGTCTGCTAATGTTTTATTTATCACTTTGATGTAATTTTGATATCTTTATTTAGATTTTTTTATATCAGCATTGCTTCCAAATGTATATACATGTTGGCGCATTTTAATTAAGTCTTTTAAAGTTTGTTTTAGACTTCTTAACAAGTTTAAATATCTGTAAAGCACTTTCACAGCTGTGTATGAACTGTGCTTTATAAGTGCAAGAAGGACAATTTTTAAGTTACGTTGGACTGCCAAGCTTCTACAGTAAAGACATAAATTGAAAAAGTTGTCTCTACTTGGTCTTCTGAAAGTAAACCTGTTAAAATATTTTTTTTCTTTTTTTTTCTTCAATCTTTACCCTCAATCTTATGCATAAACATCATCTTTATATGAAGATATAAAGAAAAGGGGAAAAAAACGAGCCAAGATGCATATCAAGTGAGAAGCATATTATGGCTTTAAAATCATGTAATCCATAGTTTGTGTTTAAATAGTGATGAAGATGAGAGTAGTAAGTAATGTATCTGTTCATTAACATGCATGCCAGTCAGACATCCCTGTTTAAAGATTGAGAGGGATAATCACTCAAGATGTCAGGGAGGAATGAAGAGCAGACACACGTCGCCTTGATGTCGGAGTGTTTTCCAGTTTCTCTCACTGTTCGTCTCGTCCGGAGGAGCTGCTGTAACTGACCTACTTGGTAAATAAAAGATAAAAAGACGAAGCCAGGGCCCAGGCCTTATCACAAAGTCCTGTAAGCACCAACTTCCTACACTTCTCTCTGCCCCACTCTCATACTGTTGGAAGGAATAACTACAATTTGTGAACGGCCTCCCTGTTTGACTTTATATTACTATAACACTTTGAAATATAATGCTGTAAATTGACTGTCCTTTGGTTGCATACTCAATGTACTAACTACTCAGATTTGGTTGTATTAGGCTGCAACTAATGTTTATTTTCATGATAGATTAATCTGACGATTATTTTCTTGATTCATCGATTAATCGTTTGGCTTAAAAAATGTCAGAAAATAGTGAAAAATGTTCATCTCAGTTTCTCAAATTCCAAGGTGTTGTTTGTTTTGTTTGTCAGTCCAAAACCCAAAGATATTCAGTTTAATTTGATGTAAAACAGAGAAATGCAGGAAATCTCCATATTTCAGAGGCTGAAAACAGCATTTTCTGCCATTTTTGCATGAAAAATCGATTAGAAAAATATTTGACGATTATTTTTCTGACGGTCGACTCATCATCGAAGCTCTAATTAGTAGCCCCTTGTTGCTTTGATAATATGTATTTTTGCAGCAAAATTTATGATTGATAAGTATTTAATCTCAATGTAATGTGACAGACAACAAACGCATGTCAGGGTGAAAATGAGAGATTTGTGTGACAAGAACGTAACATGACCTGAAAAAGAGAGATTCCTTTCGTTGGCATTTAAAAAGTGATGAAGTGTAGTAAGTAATGGCGGTAAGTAATATATCTGCGTTCATTAGTGCGCGCTATAGTCGCACATGCAACCGAATGACGAGAGAGGTAATCGCTCGGCAAGTGAGAGCGAAACACTCGCTGTTAAGAGAGGAGAGTCTCCATTTTTGTGTCTTTCTCTGAGAGTTTCTTTGCTACCTCGTCCTCCTCATCCTTCCTCCCGTCTCTCACCCATCCAGCTTCTACATATTCATGTCCCCAGGCTCAATGCAAAGTCATTGAGCTGTAATGTATGAACTGTGTTAAATAAGTGAAGCAGTAGGAGGCCAATTTCAGACCACCAGACTCATTGGTGGAAATGTGGGGAAGCACTTCCTGACATAAATGTGAGGCTGGATGAATAAGTCAACAGTTGTGGCGGAAGAACGTTCTCATCACCCCTCGGGTCTGACAGCTGGACGAATGCACCAGCTCCCTTGTTGATTTAGGTTGGGGTTTTTTTTGCAGATTTTAATTACTTTGATGTAATAATTTAAAATGTAGTCAAGAGCGAGACACTCAAATGGAGAGGTGCGCACCGGGACAAAATTCTCCAGATGATTTAAAATTTAGTTAAAGTGGTCACAAAAAGTTATAAAAAATGTTTTTTTTAAAAACACCTCATGGTGTGCAGATACAACTTAAATAATGAAGAGCAGTACCTGCACTATATCGCAGATTGTTGTATTTGGTGGAGACTCAGAGGACAGATATATTCTTCATTCTTTTAAAACTTCAGTCATTATTTTAATGTCAAGAATATTTGTTTTATTGCGTTTTAGATTTGTTTCCAGTGAGATATTGAGTTTATATAGTGACTTTTCTGTTGCAAACATGAGTGTTACTTCTGTAGAAACAACATTTAGACCAAGTTATTTAAAATATAAATACATGAAAATACTGTTCTGAATTAATTATTTTATTTAAAAGAAAAATAGCCTATATTTTGTAAACAGCAGTTAGAATGAAAAATAACTGATAAGAGTATCGATAAGAGTAGTAGTATCGATAAATTCTTAATGATACCCATCCCTGGGAGAGAGGGTTCATTTTTGGTAACAATCTAAATTTCTGATTTATTTAGACTAGAAGCAACTAAGGCCAGACCGTTATGGGATTTTTGAGAACGATACCGATTTTAGAGGGGAAAGATTCAGATATGGCAACACAAATAGTGAATTTTTGAGCTGGAATGAAAATAGGCCTTTTCTTTGTGGATTGTGCACCGATTTTGCACCGATATGACGATGCAAAGGTACTCAGAAGGCTGTTTTCTTAAACAAATAACTTTATTAAAGAATATTTAACATTATACGTACAGTTAACGGTGTTCCGATCAGGATTTTTGGGGCCGATCACAGATTGCTGGAAGCAGTATTGACCGATACTGATCCCGATCACAGTCTATTTATTTAACTATTCTTTGCATATTAAGTATTAAAATGAGGAGATTAGGAGAAGTTGTCATATCGGCGCATATTGGAAAACGTATGCGCCAATACGATAGATGCTGATGTGTCAATATCGGCCGATAATATCAGCTGACAGATATATCGCTTTGGCTCTAGAAGCAACCCATTGCATCCTTATCTATACAAGGGCATAGTAGGGCCATTTTAGATAAAAAAAAATTAAATAAATTAAGGAACCAGGGGAGGGGGGAATATTCAGAGGAAAAACACAGAATTTCTGAGATTAAAGTCGGACATTTCTGAGAAAAAAACTCAGAAATTCTCTGAGATTAAAGCCACAAATGTATAAGAAAAAAACTCACTTTGCAAAGGTTGGATTAATCTCATTAATCTCATCACACCACAGATGCCACAGCTTGCAGTGTATTATGCCATATAATCACCATATTGTCATAAGCATCCAGACTTTGAAGAGGCATTGCCATGAATTACGATCTTCGAAGATCCACGCCTTGAGGATCGATTGATTTGACGATCCACATGTAACCAGCGATACCCTTGCATCTGTCCATTGCATAGTAGTTCCTGATCACCTCGTCAAAATCAGTATGTTGTTTGCAATCAGATTGAGCAATAAGTAAATACTCGTGATTTTAGCCCAGAATCGCCATATTATCATAAACATCTGGACTTTGAACAGACATTGCTGTGAATTGGGTCTATTCAGAAGAAAAGTGTAATTTGATTAGCTTATCCACTGCAGGCATAATACACACACTATTCTTCTGAGATTTGTTTTCTTGTAAATTTGTGACTTTATTCTCTGAGAATTTCTGAGATTTTTCTGGCATAATGTCAGGGAATCTTCCTTTTTTAATGTAAATGTACGACTTTCGTACCTCTTAACACAAAGACAAAATGGAGAGTAATAAATGCAGGTGTGACGAGAAACACGGTTTGACCTGAAAACTGGATTTCTTCATTTCATGTTTAAACAGTGATGAAGAGAAGAGAGCAGCAAGTAATGCATCTGTATGCATTTGCATGAATGCTGGTCAATTTCCCTCCAATAGTAATAAAGTATATCTCCCACACACGCACGCACGCACGCACGCACGCACGCACGCACGCACGCACGCACGCACGCACGCACGCACGCACGC
>JAOVVB010077540.1:0-13768 GCA_028570985.1 Heterobranchus longifilis
GGGGGGTGGGGGGGGGGGGGGGGAGAGACCAGGGAGGGAACAAATAGATGAAATGGAGAGAGAGCATGAGGGGATTGATGAGTGATGGGTCAAGCTTCTTAATTAGGTACTTGTTGGTGTTGAGTGTTGGCGAGTGGCAGCGGGGGTGGTGGGCGGAGAGAGAGAGAGAAAGGGAGGACGCAAGATAATACCATTTAAAACCATTCCAGTGCCATTCAGAATGAGGAAGAAGACTATAATTTCCTGTAACAGACCGTCATCACCCAAAAAAAACGGCTGTATAGGTCGTCTGTTATCTCTGGAACAACATCACAATGTCTTTTACTAAACCTCACCGAGTAGTTCTGATGCCAAAACATAACCAAGTATTTCTGTTTCACAACGGTCACGTTTTAAAACTGTGGCCATGTGAATGTTTCTCAACAGGGTCTGGGTTTGTACTTTACTATCAAAAGACGCCACAAAGTTTCTCAAACAAGTGAGTCATAGACTTAAACTTGCAAGTGGAGACGGCAACAAGACAATTGGAAGTAGCTTTCTGCAGAGATCTTTGAACCCATGGGCTGTCCCTCTGACGACCTCTGGGACTGGTGGCCAATATTTATGGCTTTTCGGTGTAGCTAATGCATAATAATAATAATGTACTTTGTTTATGCCTTTGGGGAAATAATTTTTCCTTCTGCTGTTATTTGGATATCCAGGACAATAATTCATTTTCCGTGCGCTGGTCATTGTTTGCAGTCCAATTAGCAATTTGTGACGCAAAAAGGTTGAGAGACGACGTCTCTATAATCTGATATCGCTCACATGAATGCAGATAAATAACAACAAAAAGCTAATAAAAAGCTAAATCGTCGTCAGACGATATCCAATGGGTTCCAAGATTGCATTACGACTAATGCGTCTCTTTTGCTCTCCACACGGACTGTTTACCTGCATGTAACCAAAGCACGCTCAAACCTGATTGGTCGGACTACAGACGGAAACCAAAGCGCTTCTGCTGCACTGATCTGTATTCATATGCAGAATCTGTTTATAGAGATTAGGGAATTTCCCAATTGTTCACTTTCTGTCAGTAAATGGATTGAAATAAAAAGAGGAATTTAGGTGGAATAAATGGCGAAGATGGAGAGTAAGTAAGAACAAAAGAGGAAATTGAAGGGAGAGAAAACATATTGGCCAAGAGGGACTGAGAGATAACGATGGAGGACGGAGGGAAAGGTGAAGAAGCAAAACAAAACATTAAAGGTTAATTTAATGTTTTCCAGTTCTGCACTCTGCGGACAGACAGAGAGACGAAGTCAGGAAAAACAATAATAAGTGAGGAAAAGGTTAAGGAGGAGAAGAAGAAAGGAAGTAAGAGGGGGAGGTGCAGAGAGACAGAGCGAGGAGCAGACAGAGAGAGAGATTACATTTGAGGAGACAGGAGGCAGAGGAGGGGAAACATCAAGGGAGAGAGGGAGGCGGGAAGGACATAACAAGGAAGATAAAGATGTGAGAGGACGGAGAGGTGATAAATGGAGAAGAGTGGGGCTTCTAAACCTGTGCAGTTCCCCTCAGGAGGGTAAAGAGATGATTCACGGTCCTGCAGGGAAACTGCAACAGGATTCTGTTGAAAAGGATGAAAAATTAGGTGGTTTGAAGACTTCTTTAAAGATTGATGCGGAAAAGACCAGACTGAGACTTTCTACAGCACTGGACATTTGTTCATTTGTTGACCTACATTGTCGCTGCTGTAGTGTCTCCTTACTGCCATTCACCCATTTACACCACATTCATATCCTGGTGGCAGAGGCCACCATGCAAGGTGCATCAGGAGGGATAAGCATTCACACGCACCGCCAGTGGCTTTGCCATCGGGGTTCAGTATCTTGCTCAAGGACACTTGGTAGAGATCGTAGATCGACCACCGACCTTCCGGTTAAGCCGCGTTTCCACCAAACACTTCCGGTATAGTACCTTTGTTATAAACCGTACCTACAGGTGCCTAAACCCTCAATCTGTTTGGTGTTTCCTGCAGATGGGACTCTTGAGTGGAGGTTAAAATGTAGGTGGAGTTACCAATCAATGGACTGCAGTGTTTCTAGCTCCACCTTTTAGTACTGGATCAGTGTGCTCGGTACCTCAACAGAAGAGTGACGAAAAAATGAAACAGAATGGAGTGGTTCTGTTAGTACCATCCACAACTTCTGACAATGGAAACCCCCAAAAAAACATTGGACTGCTTGGTGGAAACGTAGCTTTAGTGGATGACCCCTCCCCCCCCTCCAGTTATTATTGATTCTGATGCATGGAAATAAAAAAGTCCTGAGTGCACTGGCTCTATTTTGAACAGACTTCATTATAGGTGTGAACTAACCAGCTGTGACAAGCCAATCAGCATTTCTTGAAGGCAGAGTAGTTAATGTGTCATTTTCTAGCTACAGCTACTTCTCGCTCTACTGCATTTTCAACAAGTCCTCCAAACTATACAGTCACATAGGTCGTTTGTTCCTACCCTCGACAGCGAGCCACAGGGGCATTTAATAAATTAGCGCCCCTAGTGGTGGCGGGAAACACGAACCACAGGAGCTCTCTCAAACATGTGTTGAACATTGTGAAACAGTCGCAGTTTGGTTGGGTTTCGGCACCGAAACTACTTGGTTAAGGTTAGAAAAAGATCATGATTTGGGTTAAAATCAGTACATTTGTTACATTACTTCACTTCTGTGCATACATACATGAACATTGGTCTCCTGGTTGAAAGTCCTGTGTTTGTTTGACCCATCCTCCACCCCTCCCGTCCTCCCTTAACAGACTTTCTCGCTCTTAATACTACGTTACATGACTTCCTGCTTTTTTTCCCATCATAATTACTACGGCCACTAGAGGGCGCCGCCCAACAATAAATGTAAATATGGGTCGGAATTGCTCCTTTGTGGGGAGAGGGCAGTTTCTGCATTTTCCGTAATTTGGGATTTTGGATCATTGTCTGGTATGAAACAGGGGAGCAGGTGGATCTTAATCTTCCCAATAAACTTCCCATGTGAGTTTAGTTATCCATTCAACATGTTAAATGTGTTTTTTATTAAGATAAACCCACCAATTATCTCTGCTGTCTCTGGAGTTCACTGAAATTGTAGAAAGGTAGCTGGTTAAATTGACAGTCATGTTGTGTTAATGTAGAAAATAGTACCCACAGTACCTTTTAAAATCTGAATTGTTAAATAATTTACCCCAAAAATGACTTGGTATAAAGACAGTTTTGACAATTGTCTCTTCTCAGATGATCCTGATTAGCAGCAGATAAACAGGCCACAGGTCATTGGTCTCTCCCTCTCCTGCAGTATGTAATTAGATGGGCTTTGAATTTATCAGTGGAGACACAGAGCACCATCAAACCCTATCCAAAGTAATTTCACACATGATTACACCTGTGCCCTCAGAACAATAGTCTGACGATAGGTGTAATGGTGGTTTAGAGGGGATGTGGACAGGAGAGAGTCGAGGGTAATACAGTCTGGAGTGATGAAAATCAACAAAAATTAGAACCACCTGCTTTTTGTTTGTTTTCTATTGTACTTTGTGCTTTGTACAGTGTGTCCAGCCATTCATACCCCTACTGGAGATCGAGACATCCTCATACCTAAACTTAACACTCGCAGTTTTAAAATAAATTGTCAGTTTGGTTAGGTTTAGAAAAATATTGTGTTTTGAGTTAGAATTAATATGTTTGTTGTGTTACTTCAGTTACAGTGCATGACGTAGTTACGTAACTTTACTTGCATAAAAGTTAACATAAAATAAGTCACTTTTGGTTTTACATGGGGGCATGAAAAGCAGCCTCCTGTGTTTGTCTGACCCATCCATTAAACTCGACCTCCTCCCTGTGCTGACTTTGTCTCTCTGTGACTTCCTCCTTTGCTCCTGTCATAATTACTACGGCCACTAGATGTCGCCGCCTAACAATAAAGGTAAATATGGGTCATAATAAGCTGCTTGTACAAACAACCTTTGGAGTATTTTTTGGCGCAGGACAGTCTCAACAAATTTGGTGATGGATAAAACAGGGAATGTAGGAGTTTAGAGTCAGAGTAAAATAAGAAAATAAGAGAAGACAATGTATGTGGTGATGCCAGAGTTTATTCACCTTCTGCAAATGACTTGGCTGCTAAATGATGCATCTTTTAAATTAAGTATTTACTAAGACTCTTAGTGTAAATGGGAACAGCTGCAGCTGAGTTAATTTGCATGCACTGCCGCTAATTATGATCTGATGCTGGGCTGAAGAAACACCTTGTGAATGTCTGGAAATGACTAATGCTGGAACGTTCTGCTGAACTTGAAATATCAGTCAAAGAAAACAATATTAAAACCTATTTCATATCTTTAATCAGGAGCTATTTCTGCAAAAGGAAGTGACTGAATTAAGTGTGGAGAATGTCATTTTCCTCCTACTTCCTCTTCTTGTCAAATGTTCTCTACAATACCTCCTACAATTGAAATCAGCTGCAAATGTTCTCACCTGCCTCTCCCACGTCCTCAATCACTGACGCAAAAACCTTCCGCTGCGGTTCTCAGTCAGTGGTGACAATCATTTTCAGGTCTCATTTGTATAAATTTACATTCCCTTCTTCCATAACAACACCTTAAAATACATTAACCCACATGTCACATGTCCCAGCCTGAAACTTTAGTGAGGTTCCCGCATTGTATTAATTATCACAAACGTTGTCTGACTTGCTTGACTCATCTGACTTGGTAAATCAACCCCCACAGTGTCAAATCAGCAGCATCAAGCTCAAACTCAAACTTACCTTACCTGGTGCCATCATGAATACATGTATAAATAAATAAACTGGCTACCATCAAACTCTAGTGAAAGTTTCTGAAGAAAACTTTAAAACCTTTGCTGGCTTTTTGCCAAACTTACATCAGTAAAAAGAAAATTTCCAATAACTGCAACAACCTTACTTCACCCTCCTACGCGCACACAGACTGTCAAACACACAGAAATGAAAGGTACTGTTTTTTAGGGTCTGATCTTGCATAAATTGTTCAACTGCAAAACTCTTTCCAGATCTGTTAACACATTTCATAACATCTTTACTGCCTTTTTTCCGTTAGTTTTTTTCTGGGTGCCATGCCATTATTCCAATGGCCCATTATACCGAAACCCCAATTGTTTGTAAAAAGTCCCTTTATCCCGAAAAAAACAAAAAAACAAACACCCATTGCTTCGAAGGCCAATTGCTTGAGAATGACGTCATCAGACCTCGACGGTGATGGCAGGAGCCAAAGCTGTGTGACTGGAGGTCATGACTCTTTCTAACTGCAGGGGTGTATCTTCAGATCAATGAGCATTTGTTTCTGGGATAATGGGCTGTCGACAAATTGGGTTTCGGTCCAATGTGACATTTTTCGAAATACTGGAGTTTTCGAAATGATGGCCCATCAGAACAATGGGCAGTCCCTGTTTTCTGGAGGAATGATTTTGTGACTGACACATGATGCCACGTGTGTTGCACGCCTCTCCAGCTGGCTGAGATGGAAAGGAGCATTTCCTGGCTACTTTTCTTTTCCTCTCGGGTTTCCTCACAAGTGTTTATAAAGATTTGTTGTGATAAATGAATCTTTGTTGGTGTGTTGGGACCACAGACTGTAGCCACCTGTGATGGTCCCTCAGAGCGGTCATGCCCTTAATTGTGCATCATTTTAAGACTTAATATAATTTAAACAGGTGAGTTGTATATAAATTCACTTCCTGTACAGTTGTCATGAAGGAAGAAATTAGCTATAGAGACAAAAAACATTTCTTGTACCAGGCTGTAAACATGTTTATTTATGCTGTAAATTTGGGCATTTTAACATGGGGCTCTATGGGGATTGACTCACTTTTGGAGCCAGCCTCAAGTGGCCATTCGAGGAACTGCAGTTTCTGGCACTTCTGTCTTGGCTTCATTTTACAGACCTAAAGGTTGTCGCTTGGTTGGGACAAGTGAAGGATTACAATCTTAACTTGTTAGCCACCATAGCTATCAAGTAAATATTAATATTAGCTGGTCATGTGTCTGCTAATGCATGATTAACCCAAATATATTTGAAAAACAATCGTAGAACAGAATAGCAAATATGTTGAATTTTTGAAAGAAAACCAGCTTAGGAAAGAAGCCTCTAGCAATCAGTGATAGATTAATTGATTAAATTGACAGATTTGCAGTTTAACTACTTTTGACATCATTTTTAAAACATGTTTAATAGCAGAAAATAAATCGGCAGGTTTGCTCAGCAGCGAGCAGCGAGAGCTGAGAGAGCACAGCTGGGGAGACAGAGAGAGGCGGAGAGAAAAAACGAGTGTGGTTGGAAGTGAAGAGGTGAGGTGAGAGGGTGCTTTAATGGCTCCAGATCCTGTAGCACAAAGGTTACAGGTCTGTTCCCCTGCAGCCACCAGGTCTTCATCAACAACCTTGATGGGGCCCTTCACCTGCCCGTGGCGGACTAAAGCCTCGGCTGTAATGTCCGCAGGAGTTGAAAGGTTTTGTGATAATGCTCAACATTTGCCAGGAGACAGTAGTCAGCAATCATGAGGCCGACATTCTAATGCTTTTGGCAGAGCTTTGTGCGAGGCTGGTCTGCTGGCAGCAACGATGAAAAGGCTGTCAAATGAGGAGATGCCGGCGGACCGAGCACGCTCAGCGCTTCCACACCCTGCACCAGGATTTATAGAAAAATCATTCATTATTTACAGGGCTGTCGAGGGCCGCCGCTGTATACGCACGCTGCACCGCTGTGTGAGAGGGAGGTGTTTCATGACTCTAAGTGTGTGTGTGTGTGTGTGTGTGTGTGTGTGCGTGTGTGTGCATGTTCACACATGCAGCTGCTGACAGCGGCAGAAACTGTGACAGAATGGCAGGTGAGGCTCTAATGAACATCTCATCCCAGGGTACAGCCCTCTTTGCAAAGTCCTCAGATCTCAGTCCGTGACTCTCTTCTCAAGATAATGAGGGCGGTTTCTGTGTGTGTGTGTGTGTGTGTGTGTTAACCAGAGAGAGAGAAGGTCTTCATGTATCTCCTTTAGTCCAGCGTTTCTGAGCCCCTAAAACGCTGCTTACCCAGCTTTAGTTTGAACGAAGTCTTTTGGAAACGATGAGGTAGACGTCCACATGTCAGTGGTTATACTCAGGCCTGCAGACCTCTTGTGATTTCATCCTCCTTGTGTGGGTACTCCTTTCCTATTGCCATGGCTTCCTCCGACACAGGATGATGCTCCTGGTACCACTCACTGTATTTGCTTTGCAACAACTCCCAATCTATGTTTTCCACCATCTTTACCACCTTAAACTCACCTGCTACTTTCAGTAACAGTTCTGCCGCATCGTTGGTCGATTAGTCGACTAATCGATCGTTTTGGTCTTAGTCGACTACGATGTCTTTAGTCGATTAGTCATTTTTTATGCGTTTTTCATGCAGAATGACTCATTTCCGAGAACCCTATGAGCACATCTCTGGTAAACACAAGATTTAAAGTGGTGCTTTTGCAGGATTCTTTGTGCAGAAACTCAGTTTTACAGATCTGTTGATTAAATCAACTAACTGATTAGTTGACAAAATCGTATCAGTGTTAGTCGACGAACAATTTCTTTAGTCGAGGACAACCCTAGTGTTATGCATTGAATATAATCTGATATAATCTATAAAACATATTACTTAGGGTCATTAGTTTACTCAGTGATAGAAAAGGGGTCCCTTAAGGAGAAAGGTTGGGAAACACTGACCTATAGAGAAGGCTTTGAGCAGATTTGGGTGCTCTTTTCTCTTTTGGCTTAATTGAAACAGCAAGGTATTTGATTTGTGCTGTCCCACTGGCCTTATCTGACATGGTGAAATACAAGCATGGCATTACAGTATCGTTCTTGTGGAGGAAATTGCTTAACTAAAAAAATTCAAGAAATGCTCGTCATGTGTAACAAGAATGTTTGTGTTGGCTTGCATCACTGTAGCACTTTAATGAAGCCCAATGAGACGCACAGTTATTAATTTATTTTTGTTTGTTTTTTATCTTCATTTTAGGACTGGGCTATTCTGTCTACCAGATTTCACAATAAAACCCGGGGACTGCCCGATACCTACACCGGCTTGTGAAATCCCAGAAGTTCTGAGTGAGGAGCCGGTTTCCAAATCTCCCAGCCAGGCTTCACACAGACCAAAGGACGAAAACACTCTCCCAGAAAGCAGCACACCTACTGCACCTCTCCCCTGCCCTGTACCCACACCAGTGCCAGCTGGACAGACTCCTTACCCTCCTTATTTTGAAGGAGCCCCCTTCCCTCAACCCTTATGGGTGCGCCACAGCTACAGCCAATGGGTACCTCAGCCCCCCCCGCGACCAATCAAGAGAAAGAAGAGGCGGACGCGAGAGCCTGGCCGCATGACCATGAGCACTATCCGTCTGCGGCCGCGGCAGGTGCTGTGCGAAAAGTGCAAGAACACACTGAATAGTGACGAGGACAGCAAAGACGGCATGAGCAACACTAAGGCTTCTAGAAAAGAGAACGCGCTGCAGAGCGACGACGATGGCGATACCCCGTCTAAGCTGTCGAGAAAAGACGATGTAGTTGCAACCAAGGACACTAAGAGACGTGAAAATGGCACCAGCCTCGACAGCAAGCGCCTCAGGAAGGACAAAAGGGGGGACGCTGACGGGGAGAAGTTCCCCGGAGGTGACGTTATCCCCCACAGTCCTGTCATAAAGATCTCCTACAGCACTCCACAGGGTAAGGGGGAGGTCATGAAGATCCCCGCCAGAGTCCACGGTTCGGTCAAGCCGTTCTGCCCCAAACAGCTGGTGCAGAACGGCGTGGGAGAAAACGGCAAGACGCCTTCCGATCCCACCAAGGAGCAACGGCACATTTTAGATGCCACAAGGTCCGGCCTCACCGTGTCCATTCCCAAACTCAAACTAACCAGGCCTTTTACGACCGTGGGTCAGGACTTGCCTTCTCCAAAGATCCACTTGAGGCCGCCTCAGAGGGAGGGCGAGGAGAGCGTGGTCGAGTACGAGGCGGAACTTGTAGGAGGCACCAGGAGACGAAGCCCCAGGGTGCCCGGGCCCTGCCTCCCCCACTCTGAAGACTCGGGGGAAGGTAAAAACTCTTTGGAGTTGTGGTCAGGGAGTTCGGGAGAAGAGGCGGAGCGCAGCCACAGCGACCTCACCCTTCTCATCAATTTCCGTAAGCGCAAAGCGGATTCTTCTAGTCTGTCGGTCTGCAGCAGCGACAGTCTAGACGAGTCCAAGTCCTTCAGCTCTGACGGCACCTCGCCAGAGCTGTGCGACCTGGCCCCGGGCGAAGACCTGTCCGTAACCTCATCTTCCGTACCCTCGCGGGAAGACTGCAAGACGGTGCCGCCGCTCACGGTGCGGCTTCACACCCGCAGCATGACGAAGTGCGTCACAGAGGAGGGTCACGCCGTGGCGGTGGGCGACATCGTGTGGGGGAAGATTCACGGCTTCCCGTGGTGGCCGGCGCGCGTCCTCAGCATCAGCGGCACCCGCAAACAGGAGACGGCCAGCTGCGAGGCGCAGTGGCCCCAGGCCAAGGTGGCGTGGTTTGGATCGCCCACCACCTCCCAGCTCTCCGTTGCCAAACTGTCGCCCTTCAGGGAGCTCTTCAGGTCCCGCTTCAACCGCAAGAAGAAAGGGATGTACCGGAGAGCCATCCTGGAGGCAGCCAAGGCCGTGGGCCACATGAGCCCGGAGATTACATCGCTGCTTTCCCACGGCGACACGTAGGTTAGTTCACAACACATACATGTTACATGTGGTTGTATCTAACGGTTATTTTCATTATCGATTAATCTGCTGATTATTTTCTCCATTAATAGAATAAAATAGAATAAACGTTATTGTCCAGCCGAGGCAGGAAAATTGTCTTTGGTCTCTCGGATAAAAAATATACAAACACCACAAGTTCACAAGATAAACACGTCACATTAACAAAACAAAACCCACCAATTGTACTACAGTTATTGCATTCATACATATACAGTAGGGCTGCACGATGTGAGGAAAATATGCGTTAACGTTGAACATTGCAATAAAACAATATTACTTGTGATAAATAGTCATATCAGTTCTGCCTTTCTGCTGCTTTCAGTATACTGCTAAAATACAACAAAATGCTTGTTGAATTAAAACCGCTTAACAGAAGTTATTTCTGACATTATTTTATGCAAGCAAACTTGATTTATATAGAACCCTTCATACAAGTTAATGCAGTTCAAAGGCCTTCACAGATTATTGACAAACGGATAATAAGACAAACAAGTATAGACCGTACACATTATTGAAAAAATTGAACATTGAACTGAAGACAAAAGGCACCATTAAAAAAAAAAAAAAAGATAGTTACATTTTAAAGAGCAATTTTCTACCGATGCTCTTTTTCAACTAACTCACTCACTCTGTCTTTCGCAATGTCGCAGTCTTTCACAATGTGTTTGTTGCGAAAGTTAATATTGCAATGGCAATTAAAAAAAACATTTATTGTGCAGCCCTACCCTACAGCCACTCATATTTTATTTTGTTGACTACATTAATTGCACTCATTATCAGAAAATAAGTCCCTCCCAGTTTCTCAAAGTCCGAGCTGATGTCTTTAAATGACAAGTCCAAAAAGGTATTCAGTTTGATATTGATATAAAACAAAAAAAGCAGTAAATCTCCATATTTGAGAAGATGAAAACAGCACTTTCTGCCATTATTGCATATTGTGCTTTCCAAGACATACAGTAGGGCTGGGTAATTAATTGAAAATTGACCAAAACCAACATTATTGATCTCTCTCCTGTCTAATTTAAGACGTCTGTGTGTTTGATTCATTAACTCCTCCTGACAGGCTGTAGTCGGTACAACAACATTATGTGGTTAAAGAAAACTACTCAAATGTTGGAAAAATTGTAACAGGCGGATATCGAAGAGCTGGCACAAAATGTAGATGCCATGTCTGTGTTGTGCACACTCTGGCTTCAGTAAACACGATACAGAGTAAAACGAAGCTAAACGCAAATGCTGTTGGAAAATAGCTGCGGCTACAAAAGGAAGCACTAGCAATTTGTTCCATCAGCTGAAAGACATAATATGAAGAGTGTGGCCAAGAAAAAGAGACACAGCAGTCTATTACACAGGCATTTGCAGGGATATATACTTCTATTTATTTTAAGGCTAAAATGCCTCAAAGTTTAAAAAGAAATACAGCTTTTTTTTAACCATTAAACATAGAGTATGCATACGATGCAGTGGCACACTGAATTAACTAAGAGAAAACTAAAGAGTTATGAAACTTAGGATGTACTTTGAACATAATAAAAGAGCGACTGCTAATTCTTTTGAGGCTTGAGATTTGACAGCCTGTTATCCAATCTGAACCCAGTATCAAATCCCTTTTATTGAGTCTTTATAGATTTAGCGTTCACATTTTTGAAAGTAACTTAAAGTCTCAAGAGAGATTCAGTTGAGCTGAGAAGCCAGAAACAGGTTTGACTGGCAGTCTAATTCATTCATGCCAAAATAAACTTATGATGTGAAATTTGGATTTAACATTTATCTGACACATGGAAATAACAGCTGGGGTCTCTTCCTTTTTTAACGAGCTACTGATCCAAATATGAAGTCTCTGATTCGAAACTATGAAGTTGATCAGCTTCAATTATTGATGTGATATGAATGAAAGTTGAACTGGAGATTGTGACTCCTGAGACTGACGGCACGCCCTTAGCTGGACTGTTTTACTGAAGATGCATCACTGTTAGAACTACAAAAACCCCTTTTCTATGGAACGGGTTCAGTTCCGGTTCAGACCAAATTTTGAACCATTTGGAGAATTTAGACCCTGTCTACATGTATCTGGATATTTCTGTATTTTGGGAAATGATGACATCATCTCAGTTCGTGCATGCCCATTGTTGCTTTGTGTAATGAGCATGCGCCAGAAACTACAGCTACATGCTAACGGCTACCGGTAAGCGGTACGCTAAGCAGCAACTTCTCCTTATCGTCCGTCCACATGAGTCACATTTCAGTTTCTCCACAACACTTTGCACCGTGTACCAGAAAGATAAAGAAATAATTAGCTTCTATTGTTTTGCTATTGTTTGATCTGATACTACCGCCGAAGCTAAAGCTAATGCTCGCTGTATGCTCACATTCTTCTTCTCTGGTATTTGATATATCACTGACGTAGCCATGGGCAAAATTTCCATTAGGGACAGGGGGACATGTCCATCCAGTTTTTGTCCCCCCTACTTAAAAAAATTAATTAAATAAAAATGTAAAATACTTGTGATACTCATGCGATACTTCACGTGAGTATCAAACAGTAACGTTACAGTAAACACAAAGAAGAAATATTTGATGCCTGTGGTCAGAGATTTCAGAGGGACGCAGGGGACACGTGCCCCTCAATATTTAGAACATGTGCGTAGAGCATTTGTGTCGTCCCCACCAATAAAGAGGCCTTTTATTTTTGACGAAATTTCCACCATAAATTGTTGCAGGAAAGGCAGAAGTTGATGCTCAAAATTTCCTGGGAGACACCCAGACCCCCGTTTTCATATATGTTGAACGAAACCTAGAGGCTAGCCTGAGGTTTAAAATAAATAAATTAATAAATACATAAATAAATAAAGGCTTATGTATGGAGGTTATGTTTTATTTAATTGTATTTATTTATTTTAAGATGATTTGACAAGGACCACGTACAATAGACATTTCAATAAATGAAACTTCTCAAACTAAAGTTTGGGCCTTGCATGTAGTATTCATGTTATCACACATGACGGGAAGAGCTGCAGAGGCACGAGCTACAGGCCTACAGCGCATGCCTCTGCACTCTTTACATTAGACACCGTCACATATAGCACACCACGTGACTAACAGAGGCAACCATGTTTCCATGTTTCCTATGTGAAGGTCACATACTAATGTATACATTCATGTTTAAAGCAACATGGAACTTTCCATGGCCTTAACTTCACAGAGAAGACACCATGTGCCTCTTTTATTTGTATTAGTAGTAATGGTTTGGCCCAGGTTATACAGGTTTAAAACCTAACCATATATAAAGTATACAAAGCAAACAATGTATAAAGTATGGAAAGCATACAGTCTATGATGGAAACAAACACGCTACAGTTTAATGCTCTGTTTAATACTCTGGCAGTTGTTGATATACAGTGTCATTATGAAATACTCCCAGCAGGGCTCAAAGTATACCCTTATGTCTACGAGGACACACCGACATGTACCACTGACATTACTGAAATAAGAGAGAGCAAAATGTGGCATAGAATGAGCCGAGCTTCAGTCAAAGAGCAGAGCTGACCTTCAGCAGCCATTGTGACTGATGCAGCTATGCGGAGACATTCGCACGAGGACAGAGTGTACTCTCCCACTGATGACACGAGACGACGTCAGAGATTGTGTTAAAGGGAATAATACAAACTGCGGTTAGTGTTTAGTGATGAACTCACCATCCCGGGGCAGCCTGTAGGCTGCAGTCCGGGCCAGGGGCCCACACCTCCGCCAGGCCGCTCTGCAGGAAAACATCGCTGCTCTCAGAGAGCTGGTGTCTGTGGCTGAAAGCTGCTGCTGCTGCAGGACGAGCTGCTGCGGGATCAATGGCTGCTCGGGTCTGCTCAGAGAAACGTGCGAGGGGGAGGGACCGCGCTATCTGTTGCGCAATATGTGCTGTGCGGCGCTGTGTGCGGGGTGGTTGAGAGCGAAGGGTCGAGG
>JAOVVB010077550.1:0-13768 GCA_028570985.1 Heterobranchus longifilis
CCAACAGACCGTTTGTACTATGCTGCTCAAGCTGTATCACATTACTGACGGCCCGTCACAGCCAGCGGCTCTCAGCCTCTCACCGGTCACACACAGCCAGCGGCTCTCAGCCTCTCACCGGTCACACACAGCCAGCGGCTCTCAGCCTCTCACCGGTCACACACAGCCAGCAGCAGCCTCTCACAGCTCCAAACATGTCGCAGAAAATCTCCAAACAAAAACGGACTCTAAACGGACCACATATTGGGAATCCAAAGGGTTATTTTCTCGCCTGAAAATATAGCAAAACTTAATAAAGTGACATATTATTTCCAATACAATGTTTTTCTTCCCGATACCAATTCCGATATTGTGTATCGATATAAGATGAGAAAAGAAAATAGAAAAGATCATAAATAAAATACTTTAAAAACAGATTATTTTTCAGGGCTAAATTATGTGGTATAGGATCGGTGCGTAGACTTGGTATTCGCCAATACAGATACCAGCATTTTAGGCAGTATCAGCGGCATTTCCGATAGCGGTATTGGTATTGGAACAACTCTAATATTAACGGTGTTTTGCCTGGCTCAAAATCTCTGTGCATCACATGAATGGCAGCCGGGGTCTGATACGGCCATTAGATCTCCGTAAACGTCACAGAAAATTTCCAAACAGGTGTTATTTTAATAAACTGACCACATATTGGGAATCTAACGGGCTAAAATATGAAAAGTTAATAAAGTGACATATTAACGGCATTTAGCCTGGCTCAAAACCTCTGTATATCTGCCATCTGAAGAGACGCAATGCATTGTGGGCAGTTCCTGTCCCATATTAAAAAATCTTGCGAATGTAGAATACATTTGGGCATTTTTCGTATACACAAAATCCACATACTATTCAGTGTGAACGCACTACATACTCAATTTTATGTCATACTTTGTATGAATAGTATGTTAGTATGTGATTTACAACACACATTATGATACACACAGACATACAGTAAAAAGGACGTTGGTCTCCTGTACCTATTTGTTACCAGCTGGGCCTTTAAAAGAAATTAAATCTGCTCAAAAATGATGTTAAACTTAACAGTACATTTCAGTAACCCAACCAAACCACATGATACCAAATTTATCCTGATGTTTTTTTATTGGTAGCTAAATAAAAAGGGTCATCTGCTGCTGCTGTCACATTGTAACTTTTATAATCAGAATTAACAATGAATCAACATCTGCTGATTATTATGGATGTCTCAGCATTCTCAGTAAGCAGAGACCATGGCAGGTTTATCATGCTGATGCTTTTAAAAGTCTGAGAAACAGCAATCAGCAACTTAAAAATTAATGTATCTTTTTATTCATACATTTGTTCATACTGTAATAATAACTGATTCATTATCTGCTATATATGCAGGCTCAATTCAAATGATTTAGGTTTAACTGCAATGAATTTCTATAACTCAACAAACCACAAGTTCTGTAAGGTTGACCAGAATGCAAATTCAGTATATAAATAAACTAATTTCATCACTTACTCACTTTATTTTGCTGTAATTTTAAAATGACTGAAAATAAAGGCACACAAAGGCCATCATTCGATCTACATTGTTCATTCCTGTTTCACTGAGAACACCAACAATACAACTCTTAAACTTGAATGGAAGTTAGATTTTGATATTAAAAGACAGTTGACAGTAGGGCTCTTAGTCGATTAGTCGACTAATCGATTATTTTGGTCTTAGTCGACTAAGATTTCTTTGGTCGATTAGTTGTTTTTTTATGCTTTTTTCATGCTGAATGACTTATTTCCAAGAAACGTATGAGCACATCTCTGGTAAACACAAGATTTAAAAGTGCTGCTTTTGCATGATTCTTTGTGGAGAAACTCAGTTTTACAGATCTGTTGATTAAATCAACTAATTGATTATTCAACAAAAGAGTGTTAGTCAACTAAGAATTTCAAGACAGTCATAATTTAAAAAAGAAAAAAAAGAAAAGAAAAGAAAAGAAACACAGGTTAACAGCTCAATTGGTTCATTTTAGTGATTATTTGCAGTCCACACCTGGTGGCACATTTTAAATCAGTAAGTCACTGCAAGTTTAAGGAATAAAGAAATGCATGTCGAAATCAAATTTAGAAGGATATTCCTAAACTATGTGGTAACTTCCACTGGAAGTGGGTTGAGCCTTCCTTCCCTTTAAACTGCTCCAGAAGAGCGAAGAGCCACTGTAAGCTAAAGGAATTAACACAAATCTGTATGTGTGGCCGGAAATACAGATTTTATTCGGTTGTCATTGAACACAACGTGCCGGAGCAGCACAGAAACACAACTTTGTTTGGCATAAACTCACCTCCTCTTCGATGGAAACGTTGTTATTCGGCTCCGTGTCAGTCTTGAGGCTCATGTTGGCGGCTGCGGCTGCACAAAGAATCAAGTTTTTCGAGTGATATTTCCCCAAAGTGCGTCTGAAGCTGCAGTGAAAGTCCTGGTGGCGTCTGAACTTGAGGAGAGAGGATGTGCCGAGGTGAGCTCGTGCGGACCGCGAGGTATCCGAGGATATCTTAGTAGTAGAAGAAGAAGAAGTGTTGCGAGAGAGAATCATTCATAAAAGGGAGGAAAGGGAAAGAAAAGAAATACAGACACGCGCTAAACTAAAGGTGAGGAGGTGGCTTTGTGCTCCGTGTGTGAAGGTGAAAGATGGGGGGAAAGAAGTGCGCGTAAAAAACCGAAAGCCTCTGCGCTCACATCAATATGCCCTCAGCTGTGGGACTGTGCGGAGCAAGAACAAGTAAACTTTTCTCATTGGAGCGCGCGTCTCTCTCTCCTCCTGTCCGCGAGCGAGCCCCCCCTCCCCTCCTCTCCTCTCTCTCTTTCTCTCTCATCCACCTCCTCCTCCTCCTCCTCCTGCTTTTCAATTAGGTCATCAATTATGCTGGAGTCTGCTGTGAGTAATCAGGCTGCAGATCCGCCTCAGCTGCTGCAGGAAGACCCGGCCCCTCCGCCGCCGCATCACCGTTTCTATGGGAGCCGCAGAGCCAATGGGAATCTAGCACACACCGCTCCAATTAGCCTATTTAAAAAAAATTTTTTTAAAAAAAGGTACACATATAAATAAATAAATAATAAAATAGTCAATTCATTCTGTCAAATGCATCCCACATCTCTCCACTGTAGGCTATACTACCCCATAATAAAAATGTGTTAAATGTGTTTTGCATTAGCCTAATTAATTCATTATATATATATATATATATATAAATTAATAATACAATAATAGTAATTTAGCCCACGTCTCTCCAATGTATATTAGCCTATAATTAAAAAAAAATGTATTCATTAATTTATTTTTAAAATATATAAAATAAATAAATTATTATTATTATTAATAATAATAATAATAATAATAATAATAATAATAATAATAATAAAATAGTAATTAATCCGACATCTCTCCAATGTATATTAATCTATAATGAAAACATTTTTTGAGTTGATTTATTTATTTAAAAAAAACAAACAGTAAATTAATTAATGAAGGAAAAAAAAGTAAATAGTATTCAACCCATATCTCTCCGATGTTGGCTATATTACAATATAATATGTATTTATTGTTATTAATTAATTTACAACCCTTTTAACAAAAACATAAAATACATAAATGAATAATAAAATAATAAATAGTAATTTATCCCACATCTCTCCAATGTATATTAGCCTAGCATTTAAATTTTTTTTTTTTTTTAAATAGATTGATGTATTTAAAAAATGTAAATAAATAATAATAAAATAGTAAATAGTCAATTCATTCTGTCAAAGTAATTCCATATCTCTCCAATTTATATTAGCCTATAATTAAAATAAAATAAAAAATATATATATATATACATATTTTTTAAATAATTTATTTAAAAAGAATACAAAAAAATAAACTAATAAATAATATTCATCCCATCCCTATCTCTCCAATGTGTATTAGCCTATAATAAAAATAAAAATAAAAATTTTTTTAATTCATTAATTTGTTAAAAAAATACATCGGCTGTAAAATAAAAATAAATAAAAATAAAATAGTAAATAATCAATTAATTCTGTCAAATTCATCCCACATCTCTCCAATGTATATTAGCCTATAATTCAATTTTCTTTTTTTAATGAATTAATTCATCAAAATAATATTATTAATAATAAACTAATAAATAGTATCCATCCCATATCTCTCCCATGTGTATTAGCCTATAATAAAAATACATGAATAATTTATTTTTTAAATAAATTCATCTATTAAAAAATGCACAGGCTATAAAATCAGTAAATAAATAATAAATATTATTCATCCTATATTGCTCCAATATAGGCTATATTACACTATGATAAAAAAATATTTATTTTAATTAATTAATTCAAATTTAAATCTTTTTATTAAATCTCTCCAATGTATATCAGCTCATAATTAAAAAAAAAAGTATTATTATTAATTTCTGGGACTATTTTTGTTGTAAAAAATTAAAAATGAAGTGTATTATCACAGAATTAAACAAGCAATAATGTATATAATATTGGATCTTCTACTGTTTCTGTTTTCATACAGACATTTAATTTATTTCTATTTATTTAATATTTTGAGGTAAAATGATTACAACCACCCACTAATTAACCACATTTAAGGGCTATTAAAAGGGACATTTTATTCATGTAGCACATTTCATTACAAGTAAATGTGCTTTACATCAAAGCAACAAACATTACTAATGCTGATAAGATTATAATATAATGTTGATATGCAGTTATATCTAACTAATGCACACTAGGGCTGAAGTATTCTAGTATATCAAGAGTAAAATAAAATAAAAACTTAAGCTGCCATTTTGTATTTTACTTAGATGTTTAGAATTTAATTTATTTTAGAAGAGCTTCACCTTGATAATCGACACACGCGCGACTGAGTTTTTTTTTAATGTGTATTTGCTTACTGAATTAATAAATAAATAAACAAACCAATAAGCCTTGTTTACAGAGATATAGCCTCTTTATTTGTGCCATTACACATCTAAATCAATACATTCCATGATCATAAATCATATAATAAATCCTGCCTGTGTGTGTTTTGACGATTTGGATCGAGGCTGATGTAAGAGTCTGGACGTGAGCCCAGCATGCAGTGCGTTTCCTCACAACAAAACAGCTCTCAAAGGCCACAGAGTTTCCTGACTTTGTATAGAAACACAATCAGGCCTGCAGGGCGAGGAGGGACGGACGTATTCTCACTGTACTAGTGGTGTGATCTAAAAATAGTGAAGCTCTGCTGTGTTTTCAGAGCGTTTCTGTACACACTGAACCCCAGCGGTAAATATATATGCATACTTACAGAGAGTTGATGAGAGGAGATCAAACAGATGTTTAGGACAAAGCTTCACGGACAGATGAGACAGTAAACTGTGGAAATAATATGTATAATAATATGTTAGTGACCTGTAATTGTATTCGCACTGCAGCAGTGATTTAATACCTTGTAGGACAAAGCACTGATTACATGCTGAAATGATAATCGATTAATCGTTTAAGTCGTTTTTCAAGAAATAAAATGCCAAACATTCACGGTTCCAGCTTCTCAAATGAACATATTTGCTGCTTTTCTCTGTTTTAATATAATTGTAAACTGAATATATTTCAGATTCAGTTTATTAACGCCATGACGTCAGATAATATTCCTGGGGTCCGACACAGAAATCACACAATTTAACAAACAATTATGTACATTATATACATTTAAAGCATTGCATTATATGCAAAAAGAAAATACATAATCAAATCAATAAGGCGCTGCAAACAAAAACAATTAACAGGCAAGATGAATTTACTTATAGTTTGCTGTTCACTCAAACAGTAAATTCCATTTTTTTGAAAGCATTATTATTATTATTATCATTATTTGGACTGTTGGTCAGACAAAACCAGACATTTTTACAACAAGACAATTAATCGATAAACAGAGAAAATAATCAGCAGATTAATCAATAATGAAAATAACGACTGACAAGCACCCATCACGTGCAATATGAGGATTGTCTTTTGAGGGAAACCTACTGGATTCTTTGCAATAATTACCTTCATACCAGTGAAATTATTGTATTTATTCTAGTGCAATACTCCTATTCTAGTGCACAATTACATTGGATTTATTTATTTTATGTTTGAGCCTGTGTTGTCGGCCGTGGATGTTTGTTTGCTTACGTTGTTTTTGTCTTTGTGTGTTTTTTTATTGCATTGATGAGGAGCGCTCCTAATGTTGTTGCATTCTGTACAATGACAGTAAACGCTTTCTATTCTATTCTATTTTATTCTATAATTTTAATCATTATTGCAGCCCTTATGTGAATTCATGGGAAAATAGCAACTCTGATAGATTTTTACTCATTTTAGAATTACACACAATTCTAAATTATTTAATAAGACAAGATCTCCTTGAATGTGAGAAATTTTAATTAAAAATGATGTTTGTATGACTGATTTGTTTGTATGTTGAAGGTAGCAGGAAGCTCTTTTAGGAGCCAGTGTGATGATGATGATGATGATGATGATGATGTTATTGTTTTAACCGTTGATAATTGGGCTGGATGATGATGACTGGATGTATGTACGTTTTATATAATCATTTACATTGTTTTATGTGAGTGTGTGTAGTGGGTTGTTAGCATATGTTGCATATTTTTCTCATAACATTTTGCCATTTTGTTATGTTTTATGTTCAAGTCATACACATTTCCCCTTTGGGGACGATACAGCTGAAACTGAAAGTACAGATCTATATTTTATGTGAATAAAGCAGAAGATCTGCAGAGATCTGGCCCGACAGAATATACTGCTTCAGTCAGCAGCTGCATTATACTTCTGAGAATGTTAAGGAACAACATATATTACGCTCTGTTTGTCATTGTAGTAACACTCGCTGCCTATGAAATATTGACCGTGCTGCTGAGTGTTCATTAATTTATTCAACACGTACATTTCGTACAGTCTGTACCATGAGGTTTTATTGCGCAGGAGGCCTCCATCTTTATGCAGCTCGTCCACTCTCCTTACAATTCACTAAAACAAGATACAGTTCAGAATATAATACGATCATAAAGCTGCATCTCTCTGCAGGGATGGACGATAATTCAATATCATCTTTGCCTTTTTGCTTTTCTACATATAAATATTTACATAGAAATATTACAGTAAAACACAGTCCATTGCTTTAAATATCAGTTTGATTATTTAATCATTAAGATTAAAAGATTAAAAATACTTTATTGTCTACTTCTTTTGCGTGCAAAAAAGGCAAAATGTGTTTTTGGCTTGCATGTGCAAAAACATTAAAACATCATATCACACCCACACAGGACACATTAAAACACATTTACATAAAAACACAATACACAATAGAAGCTACATTAAAAGGAGCACCAGATGGTGAGGACTGTGTGCATTTTGATATGTAGCCTATATCACAAAATATTGGTATTAACAGCAGGATCATTTTGTCGAGCCCATGTCTTTCTTAATATGATGAGAAACCTTTAATTATTCATGCTAAAAAAAAACATGTATGTAAAAAATTTACGTTTTTGGATCATCTCTAATTTCTGACAATTTATTAAATCACTAAATCTGTCATTTAAAGCACATTCTCTAAACCTGGCAGCCTGAAAAATGTTTTATTTGCCTTTTGCCTTTTGTTCCGTGTCATGTGCTCTCTCTCTCTCTTTACTTCTTCCCATAACTCTTTAATGCAGCTGTCCAAAAATGCCAAAACTCCTAAAAGTAATCATTGGAACAAACTTGGACCACTGGCATACGAAGGGTTAAAAAGCATAAAATGAGTCACTGAAGCTCTGAACCTTTTATGCCCAAAGATGTCACTGCCAAAGATAGCTTTGTGTAGATGTACGATGTCTTATTTATACGTCTCTTCGTTTGGATTTAAAGGAACGGCTGACGTAGTTTGGAGCTAAACTCACAGAGCTCTTCTCTCTAACTGCTGAGGCTTTACATAATTGAGGGCCGAGACTTTTATAGTTGAAATTATCAAGAGATGTTTATATATATATATTTTTTTTTTAAATGAAATGGACTTATTCAGATCCTCGGGGGCCGTATAGGGCTCCAATCGCTGCTGCTGCTGCTGCTTTTCATTAATTGAAGAAACGGGAGACGACTGTCTTCTGCTTTTACATCACAACTCGTCCCACATGTCTCCAATGTTGCTGCTGCCAGTTTGGAAATCTGTGAGGACTCGACAGTGTCGCTTCAGGAGGCTGTCACTCCAAGAAGTTTTATGAGAGTTATTGTCGCTTTCAACCAAATTATTATTATTAGATACAGCAGGCAGCAGTGTATCCCAACATCTTTGGTTTGTTTCACCATCATACAAAAAAAAAAAAAAAAACGATCTAGTATTTAAAAAATAAAATGAAGCAAAAGCCAAAGATGAGAGGAAAGTTTTAAAAATCAATGTAATTTTGTGCAGCAGAATGTTGCTTTTTGTTGTTCCGGCCCCTGGTAATTAGTAGGGCTGTAAATCACAAGTTTTATCTCGTTCCGATATTATATCGATTCTTCAGACAACGACACGATATTTGCTGATATCACAAAGTGTACCACGATACGATTTCGATCAATATGAGACGATGTCATTACCATTTAGCACAATCAGTTACATTTATATCAACAAAAAGCAACTAAAATATGATTTGACCATTTTATTCCAGACATTTAAATGAGAAACAATCTATTCTTTTTTAATAAAAACAATAAATACAAAGTGGGAATTCCAAAATAAAGGTGCATGTTAAAGATGATATGTATCGATATTTTCACTTTGCATCGATGATATTGGATCGTTGATCATTGAATCAATATATATATTGATCCAGATCGATGTATTGTTATTAGCTCATCATTAGATCATCCATTAGATTCATCTTGTGACCCCCGCTACTCTACATATGTTGTAATGTAAGATTATTCTCTAAAATATCAGATTAATACCTATAATTGATCTGCCAGAGGAGATCAAGGAAGCTAAAACACTGTCTTCTTTTAAATCACTTTTAAAAACTCACTATTTTAGACTTGCTTTTTATTGATTTTACTGTTTTATTAACTTTTGTTGTATTTTATCAGAATATTTTACCTGTTTACTTACCTGTTTATTGTCTTTTTAATTGTATGTAAAGCACTTTGTAACTTGTTTTGAAAAGTGCTTTATAATGCTATTTAAAATGTATTATTATTATTTCTCCTCTGCAAAAACAATGTCCTATCCAGTGATCTACTCCATGTACCCCCTGCATTCATATCAGTTTTTACTGTTACATGCTTTTATAAATTCAACAAAATATAAAAAGTTCTTATGACATTTTACGAGACATTTTACGGGACAGCAGAAAGATTTAACCTCTTAAATCTGATTGTCTCGATGGTGGGCTGCTGTTCAAACCACAGAACTTTATTTCAAATTCTAGTGCAGATTAACTTAGTATTTTTTGTTGTTATGCATTTGTTGTTAGTGTTTTTCTGTATTTAGATATTTCTTTATTATATCTGATTTATTGAGGTATCACCTCTGTGCCTACTACTTTATCTAATTTCCTGGTGACTCCAGCGATTCTTCACGAAACAATGATGAAGGGGGGAAAAAATAAAATAAAATGAGTCTTAAATGTATACTGTATGTGAAATGTGACTGCTCAATAAAAAAGATACTTGGGGAAAAAAAAAAAATCTAGTGCAGATCTGAGAATTTCTGAAGATATAAATGTTAAAATAAATTTTGAGGGAAATGATGCACAAGAAATATAGAATATTTCTATTTGATATAATGGTCTTTGGTTTGAATAAAAAAAAAAGAATAATCTTCAATCTGAAGCTGAAGCAGAATAGAATAAGATGAATTTAACAACAGTAAAGCTACTTAAGAGGAAATAAAAGTGCAAAACTGGATGTTAAGGAGTTAATAGGATTCTGAGCATTACCAAGAAACATTATGTTTCACTGAATTACCCGTCATTGTATCCACCAGATAATCCAAACAGTTCAGGAGCATTAAATCAGATTTCCCCCCTCTCTCTTTCTACCCGCAAACACCTGACAGAAACCGAGACTGCGCGGCTCAGAGGCTCTGGATAAGCCCTCATGTTTTATTTGCGAAAAGCGGCCCCATTGTCCCATAAGTCACCTCGCACAGCACTCTTCTGCTTCACGCCACACTGAGCCTGTCCTACTGCGTTAGCATCACCCGCTGCTAAAGCACTTAGCTTGTGTTCTGCGTGTCCTCTGTGGTACAGCCAAACATCCATTTGGAGGTCCTAAGAAACTTTGAAGCTTTTCCACCCACACACAGAGCGAGGGAGGCGCGGGGCGCATTTGTGACGTTTCGTGAATACTTTGTCCAATAAATAGCCTTCTTCTCGAATACATTAAAGCTAATCATGGACATGTATGTAGCCCAAACAGCAATGGCATTTGGTTCCAATAATATAATATCTGTAATATCCTATTAGCGAGTGATAGCATCCATTTGGTTGCCACATTTTATCTGTTGCCCTTTTTTTTTTCCTAACACTTGTCAGACATTGTCACACCTGCTGTGAGCCAACAAGGACAGAAGGAGGGCGGAGAAGACTCCACGTCTGCTGGAAATCAATCAGCCCTTCACTGCACCGCTGATACACGCATCAAACATACCCCTGTTTGTTTTATTGATAGAAAGTACATTTAAATGTTGAGTTGCCGTCATTTGTGTCGCAGCAGTACAAGTGAATTTCCACTTAAAAAGCGAGTTTAGTGGAGTTGCAGAGCGGAGACATGTTGTTCCAGCAATTTAACAATTTACAATTAACAATTTAATGCTTTGCTTTCATTTGATGTCGCAGCTGCAGTTTCACAGCTGCCATTTTCCATCAGCTCTTTGTTGTAGACAAAGTTATTATGAGGGAATTTTCGCAGGAGGCGTTTAATGGATGATTGTGAACAAAATGTTGGAAGTTGAAGAACAAGTTACGGTCGGGACCCAAAATGGGTCACAGACCCGTTTTTATGTCGTGTTAACACCGGACGCGAATACATTAATTTGTGCGAATTAATTACATATAAACTTAATGTAAAGACGTGATGAGACGTGAATTCGCTCATTCGCGTGAGTTGAAAAATCTGAACATAAGTCGTTCGTTCCTACCCTCTAATACGACCCATAAATCAGCGCCCCCCAGTGGTGACAGGACGACCCACAGGAGCGTTTTCCGTCCTCATACCTAAACGCAACGGTCGTAAACTTAAAATAACTTACTGTTATTTTAAATTACTTATATTTTCAAACCCTCCCGCCCGCCCTAAATGAACTTTCTCAGTCTTAACATTACACTACATGACTTCCTGCTTTGCTCCCGTCATAATTAGTACTTAGAAGAGCGTTCTTCTTTTTTTTTTCTACGCTGGTCTGTTCAGCTCAGGTTCTGTGTGAGGGGCTGTTAAATTCATCGTTTGTTGTGTTTTTTATCATGTTTTTAAATGTAGATGTCATGGCAATTCATGATGTAGTTTGGTAAGTTTGGGTCCTGGGGAGACACCAATTTTTCTTTTGGGGTTTCGAGCTGAAAAAGTTTGGGAACTCCTGCTTTAAGCTATTGTTTCATCATGTGCATCACCACTAGCTAAATTAACCTTAACCAACAACAACTACCTGGATACCACCTGGCTAAAATTGGGTATTTAAAGTAGCATTTTGGGCCACTAGAGAGCAGAAGAAATCAACACTGCCGATTATCCGCCATTCTATGTGAGCGAAGGGCCGAATAAAACATTTGCGTCCGCTGGCAGAGCAGATTCATGTGGAGTTCAACTCTGGTGAACTTTAGCATTCACCTGGAGGTTTCTGTCTAATATTCACTCACCTTTTAGCTCGGCTTTGGTCTCCACACACTCCTGAAGGGTATCTGGTTCCTTGGCTGCTAAATGTTCACTTTTCTTCGCTAACTTTGTGGGTCAGGTGCTCTGTCTGCTGTTTGACGCTCAGCACGGAGGGTACTGTGCAGAAACACAAAATGTGGTTAATGTAAGACTTAGACCATACAGATATTCCATAAAACCAAAACAATAAACTAAAAGTGGCTATAATATTTTGTTTGCTGATGAAAGCTGCCTCCATATATGTCATCTGCCACCAGGTCGGCCAAAAGTGCAAAATTAATTTGCAATAGCCGTGTTTCAACCAGTAGAGGGCAGTCGGTATGCATATTTATAACATAATATAATTCAAATTCTGAATCCATCAACAACACTACTAAATACTCATATATATATATATATATATATATTGGTTTTCAGCTGAAAAAAGTGGTTTGGGGGTTTAGTTACTCTTACTATAATTTAAAGTTACCGGTATATAAAAATTAACTATAGAAACCAAAACCATTTTTTTGGGTTTATTTCTGCTGTAAAGTTGGCCATTTTAACATGGGGGTCTATGGGGATTGACTCGTTTTTGGAGCCAGCCTCAAGTGGCCATTCGAAGAACTGCAGTTTTTTTGTACTTCCGCATTGGCTATTCAATTCAATTCAATAAATCTTTATTGTCCCCGGATGGCAAAAAACATACTGTGCATACAACCATGAAAACATACAACCACAAAAGACAACAAATAACAATAACAAGAAGCAGATGTGTGCAATAAAAGCTGGACTAACGTGCGTTGATGGCCGCTATTGCCTTCGTAATGAAGGAGCCGTGACCTCTGGAGCTCCTGAGGGACCCCATACCGCCGCCCAGAGGGCATTTTTCATTTTTCAGCCCCGGAGGTTGCCGCTTGGCTTTGACACATTAAAATATCTGCTGTGAAAAAAGTCTATTACAATCCAATAGAGTAATGAAAGAATGTAAACTTCACAAAGCCTTCATGAACACAAAGTTGTTCTCACTTTTAGTTTTACAGAAACCACAATGATCCAATCTTTACTCAGCTGAGCCGGGAGTCATAACCTCTGAACAGCAGCTGGAACAAACCGTTTTCTTTCTCAATCACCTCCTGGTCCAGATGTGCACCACTGACCACATCTGTCAGGCCTCACTATGAGACAAGACAAAGAGAAATGGTTCACAGCTTTTTACCGCAGAGGCCTTTGGGTGAAGGTTTGTCACTGACACGGATGATGTAAACTGTCGACTACATCCAGGCAGGCTGTGTTTGTGTTAATCATGTTTAAAAAAAAAAAAAGGTCTCTGCTCAGGCTGGTCTCATTCCCTGTTCGTAGGAATGACTACGAAAATTAATGTGCTGTAATTCGTACATATAGCACATAATTGTGAGACATGAGGCCCAGGTTTAAAAGACACAAACACACGCTCTGGGTGGGCGGCTCGATTACACACAGGACTTTCACCCAGGAGACCAGAGTTCGAGTCTGTGTGTATCAGGCGACTGTCACATGTATTTAAAACTTAACACAGAAATATTAATGCAATCCATGTTTTGTTACTAACCATACCAAGTCGTTTTGTTGCTTAAACCTAACTAAGTATATTTGTAGCCTAAACCCAACAAATTAGTCCTGTTTCACAACGTTAATTGCGACGTTAATGATGTGTGTATCATGCGACCGGCACATGTATTTAAAACCAGGGCCGGCCCCAGCATTTTTGGAGCCCTGGGCGAAATCTGTTTAGGATGCACCCCCCACCCCTCCATGCCTGTCTTTTTCTTCCCCCCTTTGGATGTGTCTGGGTTGTGTCTAGATGGTAATCCT
>JAOVVB010077561.1:0-13768 GCA_028570985.1 Heterobranchus longifilis
TGTGCAGTTAATAACCCATCGACTTCCAGTTTTTCCATTATAAAAGCTCCAAGTTCCATTATAAAAACTGTAAATATATTTCATAGTATAAAAAATAATATAAAACTAAATGTAGGGAAACGAATGAAAAATTAACACCAACAAAAACCTTAAGAGTCTGCTAAACAATTGTAGTACATTTGAAATGTCTAAATCAATTTGCAATTTTTGAGTTTTAAGTTTTCAGTAGTAGTCAAATACAGTACGTCTGGTCACATGCCAAAAATTCGCCTTGCATTTGTAACAAAGGGAAAACACACCTCAATGAACATTTTGACCACAAATACAGTAAAAACATACTTGCTCAGTATCATAATGTGCAGCCTATTTAATGTGAATGACTGTCAGACAGAGATATACTCATAATAACTTGATATACAATGTTGTTGATGTACTTAATGGTTCTTCTCCTACTGGAACATTCCTGACCTCCAATCACCCTTATTAAACTAAAATCTTGCATTCTCTCTCTCTCTCTCTTTCTCTTTCTCTTTCTCTCTCTCTCTCCTTCATCCTCCCTTCTTCTGTCAGACTTAATATCATTACTTCCTTCATCAGGCCTCCTAACTTTGTTTGGACCTGGAATCACGTGTGTGTATGTGAAAGAGCGAGCGAGCGAGCGAGAGAGAGAGAGAGATGGGGAGGTTTTTTACGTAATGGTGACCCGGGTGCAGGAGAGAAACGGGCCAAGAAAGTAAAGAAAGAAAAGGAGGAAGGGAAGACAGAAGAGCAGAAGTAGGTGGTCATTTTCTGGCATGAACAGGTTGAGATAAACAGTCAGTTATTCTGTTATCCGACTAGTTTAGACCAAGACATCTGTCAGTCAAACGGGTCTCCAGTCTACTTGTCTAAGTACTTTCTCGGTAAGTTGCCTAACTTTTATTTGACAAATCTTAAACCTCTCCAATTCACTGTCATTCGCATTTATTTCTCTTTTACTCTGGCTTTCTTCCTGCCTTTTTTTAAAACTCACGTGTTTTTATTACTTCCAATTGCTTACATTGATCTTTATGAGTTTGTATTTGATGTATTATTTGTGATTTCAGGAAATGGATATCTGTTAGAAAAAAAGTTTTGATCTGTGTTAATTTCTGCGTGTTATCTATTTTTATTAACTGCATTTCAGGTGGGCTCTACTCAGCTATATTTTACACAGAACAAGCAAATGCATTGAATTGATTACATGATTGACAGAGAGTTTGTTGACATATTATACACTGCAGCATCCTCACTACAAGTCTATAACAGAAGGACAGAGAGATTATAGTATTTTCTGGAGCATGTAATGCTACCTTGTGATTTATTCAGGGTTTAGCTTCAGCTCTGTTCTCGCTTGACTTTGCTTCAGTCTCTATTTTGTTCCTCCAGTGTTTGAACGGATGGGTTGGTCATTAAGGTGCCGTCTGGCGATCTGTGTAGCTGAACTTCTGTTCCGTGTTTGGCTTCTGAATGATGTACCTAAAAATCTGATGGGCCTCTAGAGGTTCCTTGTTATTTGTTACTTGTAAGTGCCAAAAAAAAGTCTAATACTATGACAATTGTCTCCTATCAAGCTCTAAAACATATGTTCTATCATAGGTTGTCTTATAGCTGTTTTCTTTTTTTGGATTTCCAGTGTTGCCTTTCCCTAATATTATCCATCAAAAGTGCCTTTTCTCTGTGCCAAACTTCAGAATAGGTCCCTGCTGATGTCTTTTATTAATGCAATCCATCAAAATGGGCTCCGTAGTTTTCTTAATTGGCTCTGAACGGCTGTGATTCATTATGTATTCCTGAGAGGATATCTGGGTTTGTGTGGGAATTAACCCTCGGTAGTCTCTCTTACTGCACAGTCTCTGTCTGTCAAATGTTTGATAGTAAAATGCTCTATTTGCATGGCTCATCAATTTGAATTACAGAATGGGTATTTCACACATGTATTTCCATTTAATTTAATTAGCAACAGCTAATCCTGCAGTATGTAATAGGATTTGACACTTCACAATTTGTTTCATAGTTCAGACTATTTCTTTAATTGATGTCTTGTTTTCTATTTTTCTGTTCTGAAGAATAATCGTATTGTGCATTACATACAGAGACAAAACAGAGACAGCAAACTTATCTGTTTTCTGGAACAAAATGAAGAAACATGAAGAGATTCAGAGAATGAATGTGCAGTACAGCACATGTATGTACAGCCTGTTTGTGTGTGTATTTGTGTTTATTGGGATGCCCATTAGTTGATGCAAATATGTCAACTACTCTTCCTGGGGTCCACACATAAACATAAAACAATGACAAGAAGACCTTAACACATGCAACAAGACTAGGTTGAAACCTAGTATGTGGCTGGACCACGACATATCAGCAGTTTCACCAGCTAACCTAGCATTAGCATGAACAAGCTACATGTTGAGTTAATTAGCTCAGCATCAGCAACACAGCCTTAATTAAATAAAGCAAAATGCTGTGAAAGGCTCAATAAATGTCCCGTTCAGTCAGAAATAACTGGCTTTGCTCACGGTTCATCAGAGACGCACACAATTGACACTACTTGGATGCAGTAAAGTCCACTTTGCACTCTGTTTTTCCAACGTGCACCTGGTTATGCCTCTTAATTACTGACTGCTCAGCTGCATTTCGCCACAAAAGGGCACTGCTACGCCAGTCAACAGCCTTTCCAACACTGACTTCGAACAATGGCGTAACTTCATCACTGACACCAACTTGGGCACTCAGTGACAGACTTTCCCATTTAAAGGGCTGGTCCTCCAGCTTTACTGCGGTCCAGCCAAAGAGGGGGGGGGCAACCGTGATGTGTGTGATCATCAGAAGTGAATAAAACAGAAGCACCACTCTGTTTATTTGTTAAGCCCCTGGATTTGTCCCTGAACATCATAAAGTGGTGAATGGTTTGTGTTTATCAGCAGTGAGAGGACAGCTTATCCATGATGGAGTTGTATTGATCCTCCATCAACATGCTGAGTCCTCATCTCGACAGCTGTGATTGAACACTTCACAGATATTTGCCTGTGTGTGTGTGTGTGTGTGTGTGTGTGATGAAGAAATCTGTGGTAAAGATGGTCAGCGATGTAAAATAAAAAATGCAACTTTCTCCAAAAATTATTATTAATTAGCATTATTATTATTATTAACGTGTTTTCATGGGAAAGCATATAAATAGCATGCCACTTTTTGTGTGTTTCACATTGTCATGTCCACGCCTTTTAAGCTTTTCGTGTGTCATTTAACAGGCCGTTCTCATTCACAATTCATCACATATGGATGCTTCAGGAACCCTTGACATCATTTTTACACAACAAACTATGACGCTTCACTATGGCTGCAGTTTTAAACATGTTGTTAACATTGTGAATTCAAGCAAAACTCAGGCGGGGCACACTGGTGGCTCAGTGGCAGAGTGTGCGCCCATACAAAGGTTTAAGTCCTCGCTGCAGCGGCTGCAGATTTGACTCCGACCCGTGGCCCTTTGCTGCATGTCGTCCTCTCTCTCTCACCCCTTTCTTGTTAGTCTGGCAGGCTTAAGCCTTACTTCCTGTCCCCACATGCTCCGAAACAAGTTTCCTTCCGATACTATTTTGCAGAGGCACCGTCGGGGGCATGGCGCAATTGTGATTGGTTTAAGGAAATACAAACAGGCCAGGGAGTTTTTTTCACCAGGAGTGAAAGTGCATTCAATCCAGACTTTCCACCAGCAGGGCTGTGGAGATAAGTATGGCTACACGAGACTGCTTTCCTCTAAATCTTCAGCTGTGCTATCAATAAAGGCAAACAGCCAAAAAGCATAATCTTTAAAACGCAATAGAACTAGGTGATTAAGTTCAGGAAAACATTGTGATTTGGGTTAAAATAAGGATGTTTGTTAGATAAATTATCTTACATATGTAACTCAGCGTTGACCTTTGGTTTCACACGGGACATGAACACCGGTCTCCTGGGTCAAAGTCCTGTGTTTGTTGAACCCGTCCACCTCCCCTCCTCTCCGACCCTAAATGGACTTCCTCTGTCTTACGTCACCTCACTTCTGGAGCAGTTGCTCTGAGTGTCTAATATTGACGTGGACGGGTTCACAGTTGAAAGCCTGGTGCGAATAAATGGCATAAAATAACACACAAAAAGCACATTGTCGTGTTATTCATACACTATTTTGTGAGAACAGGCTGGTTCCACTACATGCAGCCGTGTGGTTACTGCAGCACAGATGTGGTACCGTCGAAATGAAAGACCAGTGCACCAGTTTGTTGCCAAGGCAATTAGCTGAATTTTGCAGACGGGTATTTTAAACTAGGAATTTCCAGTTTTCTTTTTTACTGCTGCATTATATTTTACTGTGTAAAAATGGCATGCTCCAATAGTTTAAAAATGTTCATTCCCAAATGCAAATTCATTGTTTGCTCAAAAAGTTAAGACCTACAGTGAATTTCCATGGGGTAAATTAATTTGTCCAAAATATACCTTGATGCTAATGGCAACCATTTGTCCCCTGCTGTGCCAATAGATTACTTCACTCTGAAAACAGCCAGGTTGATCAACTGTAGGAACACAATGTGTAAAATGCAAATAGATAAACCAGCAAACCTCCGGAGGGCCCGCCCTAGGCTGCTTACCGACTGTTTGCAGTGACATTAATGCAGCTGTGTGTGTAAAAAGTGCCAATTCTGTTACATACCTGTGTGCAGTTTGTTGTGGAAATGGGGTAGAGACACCTGGCAGCAGACTTTTACCGTCTTTGACTCAGTGAGCTGAAAATGCATTTTGTGGAGTGGTGATGGCAGGGTGCACACACCTCTTTCAAATGTAAGCGGATGGAATTATAAGAAAGCATAGATCGGTTATGTCTCTTTGTCTTCTTGTCTTATCGTAATGGTAAAACTGAGTTATCTGATTCTTCCTCTAAATGATTAATTTTGTTTATTACTTTCCCTTTTAAAAGACAAACGACTGTTGGTAACTCATAAACTGATATTGCACTTCAATTTAAAAAAAAAAAAAAAAAAAGTTATCCAGGCCCCCAGTGGAGGAAGATTTCAAGGACTTTTATTTATAATCAAGCATTCTGGTGACTTTGTGGCAACAGTTATGATCACTAGCAGAACCATTATCTACTTCTACAGAGAGTTATAAACTTAATGAGTCAGCATAATCTCATTTTCTACTTCATTATTAATCTGTTCCTCGGCAGCTGTTATCAGGAGGGAAAATCTGTTCAAAATGAATGGTTTCATCATGTTTGTTGCAGTTACTGTACAAGCTGTTCATACTGCCTCACTACTGAACAGATAGAGGTGTGATGACTACTATGAAAATTATATTAGCCAACTATTAGGAAACTAGAAAAAGAAATCAACTTTTTAAATCTGTATTTTGGTTCTTACAGTCAAAGATACAAAATCCTACAAAGAAAGAATAATTTTAAACATCATATACTAATTCAGGTGAGTTTTAATGATGTGAATAGCAGCTGATTTGAATTTGTCTCCAATCAAATATGCAGAAAACCCACAACATGCCATACGAGAATAGCTAAAGTAGCAGGACTTTCACCAAATGCAACAACTTACAATAAAATGCATGAAAACTAATTTCCCTAAATCATGAATTTTCAAACATGAACTGCCCGGCACATGACCCACACACAGCACGGACTAAAACTGTTTTTGGAAAAGCATTAAATCCCCACTAGATGAGGTGTAATGAGGGAGTGCTGGGCTGTGATCCCCTCTGCTCTGGGCTTAATATGGTAATACCTGCCCCCTCAACACCCCGACAACCAGGATTTACTCTCTTTATTATCATGGTAGAGCATTTAATTTCCCCACATTTTGGGTGGGTTAGTGGTACAAGCAGGTGGGTGTCAGGACTGGCAATCAGTCAGGGTGATGCTGGGCGACAGTGACATACGATGGAGTCATCACTTCAGGCGGGGGGTGGGAGGGAGTAATAATTTGTTTGGTATGATGAGGCGCCAGCTGGCCTGGGTTGAGAAAGGGGATGTGTGCAACATAGTGTTATATGAATGTGTGGGTGCCTCTGTGTTTCTGTGTATTATACAGTCACGTGACAGCTATTACTTCAGTGAGTGGCCCACAGGAGCTGGTAAACACCACTTGGCCACTGCCTTAATAAATAAGTTAGCACCCAAATTGTTTTTAATCAAGGTTTCATTTTAGTTGCGCTCTAATGAATTCATTATGGTGGGTTGGGGAGAGCACTGAGCTCAACACTGGTTGCCAGGGCGTCCACGGTTATGTCATTACAGAGCTGACTCTGGCACAGTCAGTCTTCGGTTTTTAATATATAATTGGTTAATTATAGAAGGTTAAATTGAAAGGAAATGCCATGTTTTTTTTATACAAATCATATTATGTCAAAAACGTTATTTGGAGATAAAACCATGGACTGTATAAGAACTGACTGTATAAGGTTGCCACTAAAAGTGAGAACACCCAAATATCTGCAATATTCACTGTCGTTTTAGCTCTTTTGCAGCTAAATGCTCCATTATGTTCACCAGCTTGTCGCTAACTTTGATGATCATGATACCACATTGCTACAATTCATTTGTTGAATATAACGTTGTTATTATTACCGACAGGAATGATTACCCAAACTACAAAAATAGGATCCATGTTGTAATAAACTTCAACTATCCTTTAAACTGCAGTATTCTTGTCATGCTATTCATTTGAGTGAGGAATTCAAACAAGCTCCAACACTGAGATGTTAACAAGCAGTCAACATATTGTCATTATGGTTGTTTAATGTGGTGATAAACGAAGTGTATTCATGGATTAAATGATGACTTGTTACAATGCGGGCTGCATGCAGATGTACAGCCCCCCATAAAGATTAAAAGTCAAGAGGAAAACACAAATGAATCATTTTATGATTCATTAATGTGTGATATGTCAACATGAGTAATAATGTGCTTGCAGCTAACAGTCTCCGCATTTACGGTTATGGTCGACCACTTTGTATGAATCGAAGTGAAAAGCGAATAAAAATGTTACCCTTTTCATTGTGTGATATAGTCGATCTTAAATACCATTATGAGTGCATATAAAAAGGAGTTATTGTTTCAGTGGATGGAACATCTAAATTTCAGTGATCCAACTCGAGAGAACTGCAACATTTCAAGGCTAAATAAAACACATTTCGATACATATTGCTGCAATGAAATTGTTATGACAATTTTAGGTGACAATTTTACAATGCACATCTCACAGGCAGTTTAACTCTTTGGGCTGCCAGGCGCACTGCTGTTTATTACTTGAGTGGGGATAGTGGAAGATTTCAGGATGCTTTACCTCCTGTGACTGTTTCATAGGAATATTACTCATCTGAGCACTGACAGAGGACATACGCTGGAAGTCGCTTGTGTTATCTGTCGTCGGATCACTGATTCAGAACCCCAGACATCCAAGCCTCCAGCCTCTCTCCTCAGTCATGTTCTCAGTGGAGAGGAAGGATATACCCCACTTCCTAAAGCTCCACCCTGCCTCATGCTCTGCGGAGGAAAGAGGAGAACATAAAATGCAGGGCTAAGGAACTCCCTGGGGCTTAAACCTTAGGGTGGGACAGCTTCTTTATCATTAATCATGGCTGTTTATATGAGAACTTGTCATGACTTAAGGGGTTAGTTCGGACGTTTTGATGTGGAGTTGTGTGAGGTACTTATCCGTAGTCAGTGTGTTACCTACAGTAGATGGCGGTCGACACGCCCCCAGTTTGGAGAAACAGACAGGATCCTGGCACGGAAGCTAAGCAATGTACTGCTGTGGACGGGGGGCTGCTGCAAAACATGTTTTAGCCACATAAAAAAAGGCCCACCTGAATCAATGTCTCTTTAAGTGTAGGCCTACTATATTTAGAATATTTTCACAGCTTTACCTTGCCATCAACCCATGGCAGGGAACTGAAGTTATATTGCTTTCTTCAAAAGCACCAGACTAATTTTACCTCGCAGAACACGGGAATTGTGTGTTCTGCGAGGTAAAATTAGTCTGGTGGTTTTGAAGAGCGCATAGATGTATAAGGGCTTTAGTTCCCCATTGAAAAGGGCTGTCTGACGACAAGGTAAAGCGGTGCAAGTATTCTAAATATAGTGTACACTTAAACAGATATTGATTCAGGTGGCTAAAATATGTTTTGCTGCACCCCCATCCACAGCAGCCTGCTGCTCAGGACTCCTGTCTGCTTCTCCAAACTGGGGGCGTGCCGACCTCATGCAACCTCACGTCAATAGATCCAAACTATCCCTTTAATATAAATGAGTTGAAGTTTGTTTTTGTTGCTTTGATCATTGGATTTACTTGATTTGATTGTGATCAAGCCAAACTGCAGGAAGTAAAAAGGTCAGAGAAAATGTCTTATCGTTCCTTCGATGACCAAATGAGTAATGAGTCTTTGCTCTACTTTGTCACACCAAAATGTACTGAATAAATGGGAGGTTTGAGGTTTTGATGGAAAAGGAAAATCACATTCCCTGCACCATATGACTCTGTCAAGGGCAGGAATGAAAAATGGACTTGGTTTACGTTCATTTTTGCCCCTTCGATGACATCCGAGTGGCACTTGGTATTCAGGCTGACAAAGTGCTGTTGGCCAACTTCTGCACTACTTCCACTGTGCACACTGCTCTAGTTAATCTCTGGATACAACACAACACACAATACATTTTAAGAAAAAAAAAAAAAGGGAGCTTCCTTTTTGATATGCACCTTCTCGGCCAGGTCGTTCTTGGATGGAAAATGGGATCCTTGTGTATCTGCTGAAGTATCTGTTGTTTGTCACTTCATAGGTGTGTTTCACTCCTGTGAGGAAATACTTGGGTGACTGCTGACAGATTGGATGTTGTCTTCACACAATGCACATTACACAATGTCTCGTTTTAGCAAGGAGGGGACAATGGTGATGGAGGAACAGTAGGAATGGCAGAGCAGGAAGCATGCATGAGGAGGACAGGAAATAGGAAGTGCAAGCAGGAATAAACGCTGTTGAAATAGCCGGAGGGAAATTTCCATTCCACTGTCTTAAGTTTCTCCTGCAAGTAGTTCCTCTGTTGTCCTTGAAAGACACGGAGAGCGAGCCTCTCCCAAAGAGGGCAGATCTGATAGGAGCAATATATCATGGTTGATATGAACATTACACAAACCAGCATAATGGAGACATGCAATTGTTTGTCTGGTGACATTTGACCGGCCTGAGCAATATACTGCGTGTAAACAAATCTTGGTGCCAAAACCACTGAACATCAACATCAGCAGGGACAAATCATTCAGCGGTCAAGACTTGTAATTTAAAGGAATAGCTTGACATTTTATTCTGTTTCTTGCCTAAAATTAGATGAAGATAGAAAAGCACTGTCATGTCTATACTCTAAAATAGACGTGACAGAAAAAAAAATAGATAAATATCTGCCTTCTCATCTAACTGTCGGCATGAAAACAAATGAGCGTATTTCCCAAAATGTCAAACTAATACTTTCATTTTGACAAAAGATAACGGAAATTAAAATCAGATCTGTATTTTCTGTATTTCTTTAGTTCAGTGTACTTATTTGCCAGGTTTGCTTTTATGTTGTTGTAAGTTGCAATCCAACTCCAAGCCGAGTTATTGCCACCCCCAGTAATAATGTAACTAAATATAAAATGAAAATGTGGAAATGTGAAAAAGTGTACTGTTTTCTCAATGTCCATCTATTTTATAGAGTTTCAAATAAATAATGTTGCCTACTTTTGGTCATAACTGGAGTCATGCCTTTAATGTTAAACAAAACCACAGGCAGTAAGTAATAAAAATGTATTAATGTGAAATATAACTGCGGGTTTAGGGTCAGACTGAAACCTATATACAGTGGCGGTCCACACTGAGTTACATCATCAGTGTCGTGGTGCCAGTTGCTTCAAAGTCACCACGTGATCAACACTTTTCCATCCAAATATTCAGCTTTTCCTCCATCCTAGAAAAAAAAACTCTTAGGGACCAAACAACGGGGGAAACAACTATGTGCAGCAAGGTCACGGCAAGTCCTCCACCCCTGTAGGCAGGAAGTGCCAAGCACAAATCGTCTGTGGGGCTCTGCCCATCCGAAACAGGAAGAACAAAGTGCAAACCAGCAATGACGCCACACCCCTCCTCACACAAGGAAGATAGATGGTGTTGTTGAACACCTTGGTGATGTTGCAACAACCCCACGTGTAACATCTGGTCCAGTCTCTTCACTTTGGGACGTGTTATCATGGTGACATTGACATGTGGGAACCTATGATTTGTTATAGTTGCCACAATACTCAATTTTCGCAAAAAATGCATCTGTATTATAAGTATCAAAGTGAAAAAAGGAATGTTTTTTTTACTTGATATGACATTTTAGAATGATTCACTAGCCCTACTAGACTAAGACAGTCCAAAACCCACAGCCCTGAACCATCAAACGCAGCATGGTTGCATTTTCAAATACGATCTATTTAAAGAGCTTCTTGGAAAGAGTGAAGTGAATGCACTCCAGGCAATTTCAGTTAAGGGTAAACACATCCATCACATATTAAATAATTTAATAAATACCTCACATGCAACACATTTCCTGCTTTAATACAAAAAAAAAGTGAACAGAGGGGTGTGTTTTTTTCCTGGGAATCTCTTCAGACAGACTTGGAAAGCATTTAGATGCACGGCATCACAATATAATGTAATAATATGTGGAGATAACACACGAGTGTGCACACACACTCACGCATATTGGGATCATAATATAGCAAGACAACAGCGTTTTGTTGAGTGTATATATAGAGTTTAATTGCATTGTGAGCAGTGGCGATAAATCACTGGAGTCTTAATCAAAGCACTACAACAGAGAGAGTCATCAATCACTTATACAGCACAACACAACATCAGCCTGTAGCGTCTCCTTGTCTTCTGGCTGGCAGCCCTGCTCTGTGCCCAACATGGGACGCATTGCTGTGACACATTATCATTAGCACAATCAACACCACTTTGGACGTCCTGACAGAAAGCCATCAAACGGCAAATGGCTATGGAGATATATGGGGCCGTAAAGCTGACAAACCCTCATTCCCATGTCAATGCATGGCACGGAAAAAAGGTTTTGTGAAAAACTGGAGATGAGGAAAGACTGCAAAACATCAAGAGCTCCTCTGAGGTTCTTTTCCCCAGCAAGGTGTCACTTTACTGATACTATGATCACATATTTTGAGTAATGGTCTATTTAACTCTTCAATCTCTGCAACTGTAGTTGGCTGTGATTGATGGCAGAGAGCTGGGTCACCTCAAAGGCACGGTAGTGACATTCAGAGTGTCCGTGTTGAAGGTGGGGGAATGACAGATGGCATTTCAATGGAATCTATAAAAATGTGTCAGGCACTGGAAGATGTTTTGACTTCTAGTCCCCTGCTGCCCTACTTTGGATCCAATCTGCATTCAACCACACACGTGATGCTTGAAGACCTTCAAAATAATGCTGGAGGCTAAACCAATAGAGCGCTGCAGGAATGAGTATGACCCGGAAACTAGTTAGCATTTTAGCACGTCCGGTTCCCTTTTCTCAAATTCAGTGGGTTTAGATACTGGTCTGTGGTAAGAGATTTCCACATTTTGTTCTACGACATTGTGAAGATTTTACCTGCAAGGCGGTTGCTAACAAATGGCTAAATGAGACTACAGAGGTTGACGGGAACAATAAAAGTCATCGTCAGCTTATTGGTAGTCTCACGTAGCCAGACCTATCTCCACAGCACTGCTGGGGGAAAGTCTGGATTCAATGCGCTTTCACTCCTGGATAGTGAAAAAAACTCTCTGGCTTGTTTGTATTTCATTAAACCAATCACAGTCATTTTTAGTGTGTAGGTTGATAACTCGGAGATAGTTATTTGTTTGATGTAGCGAAGGGACTTTGAGAATGGGAGCACGGACACAGGCTTGCTGTGCGGACGGGAAGTAAGGCTTTATCCCAGCACTGTCAGCCCGCCAGACTATAGGGCACTGCTAACATCTGGGTTAGCTCACAGAATAGTCATCCCTGCAACACTGGGCACAATCACACCTACTGAAGTGCCCATGAGCGTGTCTTGTGGGCTTCCATCTTCCATCTTTTTGATGAAATGTCATCACATTTCCCTTCTGTTTAACATGAGAGCATAGCAGAGGTTAAATGAAAGAGGACAAGACAGAACAAATAGAAAGAGAGAAAGAGAGAAAGAGGAGGGCTGAGATGGCAGGCAGTCAGCTATGAAGGACATGGCCGCAGCAGTTATTTTTAGTTATCAGTTTTCGGAAGCTGTCATTCGGAACATCTCATTAAAAATCAGAAGAAAAAAAAATCTTGATGCTCCATCAAACCATTCAAATCACAGAAACTCAGAGAAAGAAAAAAAAGCATAACGTCCTGCTGTGCATGCTCTCTCTCTCTCTCTCTCTCTCTCTCTCTCTCATTAGGCAGATTTTTGGTGACCTCTGCAAAAGGTACCTACTATATTTCCGATAATATCAGAGGGGTTGCAGACAGATGGATTAATTATGGTCATGTGCCCATATGCATGTCTCTTAGAATGCATAGAAGCCCATCCCAGGTTTATTAATCATTCTATAATGACAGATTAAACACCAAGATTCATTAGCGCAGTGTGGACACAGTAAATCTGATACTAGAGGGAGATGCCCTCACTAGTAAAGTCGTTAAACTTAATAACAGGATCTCAATTTCACGTCTTATTCACAAGTGCCTCATGCAGCAATTCACAATAAATGCAACCCAAAGCAATAAATCTGTGACATAGTTAATTTTATGCAGATGTTAGTTGCAAGTAAATTACATAGCCTAATAATAACACAAGGAGAAGCGCTGTAAATGAATTGAAATGTTGAATTATTGACCCAGTTACAGATAGACTACATCCAGAACAATTTGATTAATTTCTGCTCTTGAAACAGGTTTATTTAACTCAAATGGGCCATTCCTCTGCTCCTGTCCCTCCTTGAATGTTAACTGGTTTTATAGATAATTGCTGAAGTTATAGGGCTGAACCATACAGAGCAGAGCAATTATCAAGTAATTACTAGAGTGAATTATTCAACTCACTTTGCCTTTATTAAACACATTTGTACTAAATACACTCTTTGACCATATTTGTGATAGAAATACAGTTTTAAACATGGCCGTCACTTTGTGTTGAAACGTAGTGGCTCAGATAAAAATATATATTTTAAATGGTCTTCAACAGAGGCGATTTTAGACAATGGGGGATCGGTATGAGGTCAGAGTAGATAATTACAGCGAGAAAATAACTGCATAACGGTGCATCAAAAGGGCATAGCCTAGGCTACTACAGAGTCGACAAGACGAAAATACTCAACATAAAATGCACAACGTCAACCACATCGGACATTTAAGTCACATGACTGATGTTTTATCCAATGGTTTCATCTGTTTTATACTAGTCTAGTGTTTTCATCCAATGGTTTCATCTGTTTTATACTAGTCTTGCATAGCCAGACCTATATCCACAGCGCTGTGTAGTTTTATACTTAATGCAAGGACATTGGCACATAATCTGCCGTTGTTGACGTTGTTGCGTGGCTGTTTGTTTCTCAGAGAGAAAGTGAAAAACTTAGACGTGTGTGTGTGTGTGTGTGGGGGTGTGTGTGTGTGTGTGTGTGTGTGTGTGTGTGTGTGTGTGTGTGGGGGTGTGTGTGTGTGTGTGTGTGTGTGTGT
>JAOVVB010077570.1:0-13768 GCA_028570985.1 Heterobranchus longifilis
TGTGTGTGTGTGTGTGTGTGCATGTGCGTGTGCAGGTGTGCAGGTGTGTGTGTGTGTGTGTGCAGGTGTGTGTGTGCGTGCGTGTGCAGGTGTGCACTGTGTTAAATGTGGTCTGTACCGTGTACCTGGTGTAGACAGATGTCTGAATCCAGTGTAGAATTCGGACACAGCTTTGGACTGTTTACACCGTAGGGGGTGCTGTTTCTTTTTCCCCTCAGCTGTCCTCCTCCTGTATTCACTCCGGTCCCTCTGTCCCTCCCTCCTTCCTTCTCCCCTTTCTTTCATCCCCCCCCTCTGTTCTCCACAGATCACTCTTCCCCCCTTCTCACTTTTCTCCCCTCTACTCCTGTCTTTACCTTTTCTTCTCCTCACTCCTCTAGAAACACAAAACCTCACTGCCATAAATAATAACAAAAGGATTTGCCTGACATGATTTTGTCACCATAGACAGTCTTCTCAGACTTGTGTTTATGGTAATGACCCAGGTGTGTAAAATGTGGACAGCTCTGATTAACAACAGAGACCATTACCAGTTTTGGCTGCTGAGGGAGGCGCTTGTCCAAAATGTATTTGTATTAATAGATCATTGTGAGTGTTGTCCCTCCTGAGGTTTTTTTTTGTTTCAGTAGTTTTGGCATATTAGAGTTGAGGCTGTTGAATGTGGTAATCATTTGTTTATGTTACAAGTGCAGCAGAACATCACTGGACTGATGCTATAAGTGACTCGTCTCTCCTTAAATAGTTTCAGTAGCAGCTCTACAATGACTGATGACTTCACACACACACACTGACACACACACACACGCATAAACATGCTTTTACACACATACCTTTAGAGACACACATTCTCAGACACAGGACTGTCCACACACACACTCACGTAACCATGAATTCATACACACACACACACAGGGATAAAGCATTCCCAGCATGGACACAGCGAGGTTTATTGTTGTTGTTTCTTTAAATAGAAGTCCTTTCTTTTTGCTTTTCATCCACTTAATCCTTACATTCATCCACGCTCCTCCATCATTTCACCATCTCTCTCTTCTTGCATGGTGCTTCTATACATATCTTTTTGTTTTTCTCTCTGCCGCAGTGTATGTCAAAGCCCAGTGTTGGGAGGGTTACTTTTAACACCAGAAGTGCCGGAATTTCAGAACTACTAGAATTGACTTAAGTGGTTATTTTGACCTCCAGATTCCAAATCTCTCATGATAAATAATATAAAATAATAGAATAAATACCCAATTGAGAGATACTGAGTTAGGATATCTTTTAAAAAATGAAATAACACCAAAATGTAGGCTACATTTTAACCCACTACATTTTAAGTTTAATTATACATTTGGATGGTTATACATTTATCAATAAAAATACTGTGCGGTCAGTATGACTGTGTATGGCCGAAATATTTGCCTTTTGTGTAATTTAGGCTGAATAAAAGCCATTTTAAATGAAAATACTGACACTTTTAGGAAAGACCAGGAACCAGCAGGATTGTATTTTTTAATTCAGTAAAGTTATTACACATATAAAGTTCAAAATGACCGTCATGGCCGTCCTAGTGATAAAACCACCACAGATTACTGAATACATGCCCTAAAATGTCATTTGTAACATATTCCATTAGATTACTCAAATTAAGTAATGTATTCTAAATACTTTTGAAATACTTGAAAATCACCTTGCTGAGCTCATTTTATTTCCAAAAACACATTAAGAAAAATCTGTTTATGTGAAAAGCCTCATATGAATTTTAGAGCAAATTAAACAAAAACAAACTAGAAGGGCACTCAGAGAGTGCAGACGTCCACCGAGGCCGTGCCCTATCTCACAGTGTTCACCAAAGTGAAACAGTGTATATCCGCTCCAAAGTTTAATGAGTTCTTCCTTGACCCACGATGCAACCTTCGACAAGTTTCATGAAAATCAGACCAGAAGTTTATCTGTAATCCTGCTGACAAACAAACAAACAAACAAACAAACAACTAAAAACATAACCTCCTTGGTTGAAGTAATAAAGTAATTAATCTATTTTTAAAGACAGTAACTGTATTCAGATTACCACTTATTTAAACTGTAACAGAATACAGTTACTCATACTTTGTATTTTAAATACAAGTATTCAGATTACTCTGCAAAAAGCCTGACATCACTTACACACACACACACGCACACACACACACACACACACTCAATAACAAGGCTCTCTGCTGTTTCTGACACTTGTAAATCTCCTCTGTTTGTGCCAGTTAATTTTGACAATTTGACTTTTCCATTACTGCTGTGTGTTTGTGATGTGTTTTAGAGAGGAGGCCTCAGTGCAGTCGCTTGTTGAGGAAAGTGAAAGGACAGCAAGTCATTACTTCTGAGCTTGAAGTGTAGACACTTCACACTCTTCTGTTTATTTGACTTCCAGGGAAGAAAATCTTTTCGCTAATTTGTCTGGAAATGTTTAAACAGTTTTTTGGCGTGTGTTTAGGAATGAAACGTCCAAAAAGTTTCATCTCGTATATCTTTATAATTGTTTAATTAAGTCCAGTGGGAAATGAAGTAAGTGTGAAGAGCTTCAGAAATAGTGTTGTGGATGTTACTGAGGAGTTTTTCTTCTTTAGTTTGTTTTTTAACGATAGTTAAGACAGATAGTGTTTGTGATCTGTCAGTAAAGTCTTCAGGGCAAACTTCATTAACTTCCCATGTCAGCACTCCCCCTGGTGGTGAGGGCAAACACCACAGTCCTGAGGCATGCTGGGAATGTCAGTCTTTTTTAGCATGTCACAGGTAATAATATGTTTTATTTGTATAGCGCTTTAAAAGGTACTCAGAGGTACTTTACATGGTAATAAAAACAGAAAGTAAAAGCAATAACACTATAAAAACAACTACAACAATGAAGAAGGACGACTGAGGGATGAATGCATCACAGATTAAAAGTGTATTTAAATAGGTGAGTTTTTAAACAGTGAGGGAGAATATCTGAGGTGTCGGGGGGGAGAGGGGGGCAGCCCAGTCCCCAAATTTGAAGTACTTGTACTTTACTTGAGTATTTTCCTTCCCTGCCACTTTATACTTCTACTCCACTACAGTTCAGAGGGAATTATTGTAATTTTTACTCCACTACATTTATTTGACAGCTTTAGTTACTAATTACTTTTAGAGCTGCAACGATTAGTCGACTATTTTGATAATTATTTAAAGTAATTTTTCATGCAGAAATGTCAGAATGATGTTTTCAGACTCTCAGATATGGAGATGTTCTGCTTTTCTCTGTTTTCTATCATATTAAACTGAATATCTTTGGATTCTGGACAAAACAAAACATTTAAAGACATCAAGTTGGACTTTGAGAAACTGAGAATGGACATGTTTCACTTTTTGACAATAACATTTGACATTTTATAAACCAAACGATGAATCGAGGAAATAATATGCAGATGAATCAATAATGAAAATAACTGTTAGTTGCAGCCCTATAGTTACTTTACTAATTAAGATGTTTGCATACAAATATATATGTTTTGATGTAGATATTTAATTAGAGCTGAAATAATTTGATGAACAGGTAATTAACTATTAACTATAAGCAGCTATTTTGATTGTCTGTTTTTCTGCATTCAGTACTTTTACTTTTAATACTTAAAGTGCATTTTCCTGGTTGTACTTACATACTTTTACTTCAGTAACATTTTGAATGCAGGACTTGTAACAGAGTATTTTTACAGAGTGGTATTAGTACTTTTACTTGAGTAAAGGATCTGAATACTTCGTCCACCACAGATTATATTGAGGTCAAATCCATATGAATGGAGACTTTTATTGAAAACTCTGATCTACAATTGAAAATTTCACTGAGAACTTTTTTTTTTAGTCCTACTTTGCATTTATTATTGCAGAAACAGTATCTGCAGGTGTAGATCTTCCTCTTACAGCAGCATCCATGTTTTTTATATTTCACCAAATATCAGATGACTTTATGTTCAGATAGTTCAGTGATGTACACTATTACTAAATGTTATTTAATCTTCTCCTTCTCTTTATCTTGCAGACCCCCAGACCTCTAAACATCATAAAGCAGAACAACGGCGAACAAATTATCCGCCGCCGGACCCGAAAACGCATCAACCCGGACTCGCTGTCATCCGAGACCGCCGCCCCCAAACAGCAACGCATCGCCAGCGAGGAGCGCGTGAACGGCGACGAGTCGGACAGAAGCTGCGCCTCCATCAAAAACCAGCAGCCCTCCCCTCGCTCCCGCTCGCCCCGATCCACTCAAGCCTTCCTCGCCAATCAGACTCTGGAGATCCACCGACGCATGCCTCCTCTGCTCCTCCCTTCGCACCCCCCCTCCTCACTGGTAGCCGAGGGCAACGGGGGCATCGCGGAGGGAGGGATGATATCAAAGGTAGAGGGAGGTAAAGGAGGAGGGGGATCAGAAAGAGGCAGTCCCATCGAAAAGTACATGCGTCCATCCAAACCGTCGAGTTACTCGCCCCCTGGTTCGCCCATTGAAAAGTATCAGTACCCTCTTTTCTCCTTACCCCTGCCATTAACCCTCTCACCTGATCTGACCCCGGAGTCGGACTGGCTCAGATTCTGGACCAAGTACAAGATGGCCGCCGCCTCTGGGGTCCCCGGTAGCATCAGTAATCTAAGCAGCCCCGGCAGCCTCGGAAATAACGCTCATTATCTCGGTGCGATGGTGGCTCCGGTGCAGCATCATCAGCAAAGCTACACGGTGCCTTACTGCGCCTCCCCCTACTCTCCTCTCCCCCCTCCGCCTGCTCCTCCTCCCTACCCTCCTCCTCCTCTTCACTCCCAAACCTCCTCACCGTCATTAGAAAACGACGCCCCTTTGGACCTCGCGATAAGACAGCGAGACACGCACACGTCGACGAACGGTGCGGAGAGGAGACGGCAGGAGTCGCCGCTCGCCGAGAGGTCGAGGGAGAACTGGAAGGGCGAGAAAGAGGAGGAGGAGGAGGAAGAGGAGGAGAGGATAGATGAAGGAGGGAACCAGAGGGAGGAGACGGGAAAGGAGGAAAAGGATCATTCGACAAAAAGTCGCGCAATGGTGGAAGCGGCCACGCAGGACGACCTGACCAACCGCTGCCTCCACTGCGGGATCTACTTCCTCGACGAGGTCATGTACGCCCTGCACATGAGTTGCCACGGCGACCAGGGGCCATACCAATGCAGTTTCTGCCTCCACGTGTGCGCCGATCGCTACGACTTCACCACGCACATACAGAGGGGCTTACACAGGTACACAGACAAAACGAGGGGCGACGCGCAAGACGACGTGAATCCGAGCGTCGCGCTGACGTGTCAGAGCGCGACGGCGGGGGAGGACGACGAAGGCGACCGCGGCGAGGTCGCGGACGGAAGCGGCGACGTCGTCGGAGCTCGTCACGAAGCGAAAGAAACTGCGGGCGACGACGCCGCTGACAATGAAACGGGAGCTGAAAAGGAGGAAAGAGGAGAGGACGCAACAAAGGAGGAGCCGGGAGACGAGATGGTGTCGGATAGCGGCGGCGGCGACGTCACGAAAACCACAGAGGTCGTCGCCGAATCTAAAGACTTAGATGAGAACACGGAGAGCAATTAATCCGATGCCTTTGACTCCCACGGACCTTTAAGAAGGCGATTTATCGAACGAATAAGCTGTCTGCCTCCGCCGTCCTGGAGGCCGGCTCATGTCAGAGTGGGCCTTTCCTGGGCACTAAATGGAACACATCCTTATGCTGGAAGCACTCGGCTGTCAAATGGTCAAAAATCATCGTCGGATCCCGCTGAACTGCTGCAGGGACAGTTTGGGAGAAATGGCCCCAATCCTGCGTTGAGTGACGGTCACTTGACAGCTCCGTGGCAAGTATTCACCGAGCGGGCACGCCGCTGAAATCACCTTTAATAAACAGCCACTTCATGTGCTTTCCAAATAAGAGGATTGGCAGCTCCACTGAAAGTTGGACTGGTCTCATTTTTTTTTCAGCTTGAGGAGCTCAGCACTTGCACAGCCACCGTACAGCAGAGCAAAAAAAAAAAAAAATAAAGCAGCAAAACACTTTCACTGAGCTGATCTATTATGCACCATGCTAAACCCAGAGCTGGTCCGAACGAGTCTGATGCATCAGTTTATCTTGGTACAGCCAGATCAGATCTGGTAAGGACTACTTTGTTCTGGTCCAGACTACGTGTGGTTTTTTTTTTTTTTGTTTTGCCACCAAATGGATCCAAAACCAAAACTTGTTTTGACTCCTGGTCGAGCAGTTTGTTCTGTGCTGCAGCTCAGCTGCTGTTAACCTTTTGGTACAAAACGGATCCCTCGATTTCTTTCACTCGGCCCAAAATCGGGAGACCGGGTGGGTTTGATTTGACTTTTTTGAACAGCTTAAAACCAGTTTCAACTGGTAAAACCGGATTATTCCGGACCGAAGTGTTCTCTTCATCCATTTGGATCAAACCAAGTGACGTTATTTTCTACCTTCCTCCGTGCCATGATACTAGCTACGTGCCTGGCTGCCTGCCTAATAGAACAACCATCTATTAACCTGCTTAACATTTATATTAATGATAATAATAATAATAATAATAATAATAATAATTATGATGTTATAGTACAAACCATGCAATTTGCTACACTTTCCTATATAATATGTTATTTTGTAAAGGCAAATAATGCTCTCTTTTGCAGGAAATGGTACTATAAAAATTAGTCTATTTGAGTTTTTGTTTTCTTTTTGAGCTGTTTGTTTGTTTGTTTGTGTTCTTATGGAGACTTGTTACATTGATAACAGCCGTCTGACAGAAATGGTACAGCAAAAGAGGGGGGTTGTGTGTATGTGTGCATTTGTGTGATTGCGTTTGTGTGTGTCAGGATCAAAGGAATGCGTCCGTCCCCAAACGATGATGTAAACATAATGAAGGCTCGCGCTCGGTATTTCAGTCCTCAGGGGTCACACGTGTTGCACACCAACCCGCCTGTTTCATAGCATGTGACGCATCGTTTTTACATGTTCAACGGTCTAATGGTTTAAGCATGTTACATAACGTTCTCTTATGTATGTTCTTATCATGTTCTTTATGTGTTAATAGGTCAAAATGGTCTCAGTATGTAACTTTGTTTCTGTATGTCTTTACATGGTTTTATAGAGAGCCTTAGGAACTTAGGGAGGTCGACCCTAAATGTTATCATAAGGAACAATTATTTGGGTGAACTGTACAAACCTTTGCTCTGTGCTGAGTGCACGGAGCGTGTTGCCTACAGTGTTTTATTCAGCCTGTCTCGTGTTTCGGAGACTTTGGTAGGTTACCTCTATGTAGCATGTTAGCATCTTATAAAATCTGCAAAAATACGTCGCCTTTTTCTACGGATGGGAACTGTTACACGTTAGACCTAAATCATGCTGAAAAAGTAAATTTTCATAATTCACTGAAGTAAAATGATGCTTTCAACTAACTCATCCCACTTCTCTTCCATTCATGACCCACTTTTCTAAAAAAACTTTCAAGTTCAGAAAAAGACCCACCGAGTCTCTCTTTAAAACCAAACTGTCATCGTTAATTCACGACAACGGTCCTCGAAAGTCCCCCTATTCTTCAGAAACACGGTGGCCATCTTGTTTATTTTTTATAAAGAGAGAATCACTGCGCCTGCCTTGCTGCCTTAGTTGCTAGAAAACAAAAAAAATCACAGAGGGACTCCTTTTGAAGGAAGTAATAATAGGCTGAAAGGAAATAAAAAAAGACAGGAAGGAAGAAAGAATGAGAACAAGATATTTTTCTATGCTTATCCAAAAGACATGAATGAAAAATATTCCGCCTAGTGCCTGGTAACATTTTTTCTAATGAGTGTATCTGTCTGTGTCGAAAAGTTCTCCAAGTTCTGAGTCATGTCAGGCAGAAGTCGGGCAAACAGACTGCTATATTTAATTCATCCGTTGGTTAGACACCTGTTCACAGAAACCCACGTGTGCTTTTAAAACATGAGACTGGTTGCTATGCGAACTGTCAATAGTTAATCTTTCATTTTTGCATGTATGTACACAACTGTGTAGAAATGTTGACATGCCTCGGTAACTTTTGTATGAAAGATGTAATACCAAGAAGATTAACTGTACTATTTATTTGGTTTATTTGATGGAAGTCGGGAGTGCCATTATCACGATAAAGGTCATTCTGAGGTATTATTAATATCTTTTAATACATTTTTTCGAGGGGATTAAGTCGAGGCGTTTTTTTTTTTTTGTCAAATTTCACTATTTTTCTTTTTAAACCAGCAGTGTGATGAGATTTCTTTCTTGCAGAAATTTGAAGACACCAAGGCCTTAACAGCCAGAAAAGCAGTCTATCTAACCAGCAGTGCACACAGTGCTGAATGTCACCGTATTTAAAAACGCTAAGAAACGTTTCAATGCTCAACATATTTACATTGGGAGTCTGGATGTCAGCGCTGATGGGAGAAGACTTCTCACTGCTGCAGCAACAATGCAAAGAAATAACTATTTAAGGTGGCGCACACTGTCGTGTGCCACTCCGGTGCCAAGTGTAGATGTGTCTGTCCTCTTAATAACACGCATGGCTCCATTATCCATATCACACTGATGCAGCCCATTCAAAAAGTATAAAAAAAAAATCTGATTGAAATTGCCTTTATTCTAGGAAATCTCGTGTGCTAATGTGTCAAGTTTTTCTTAGAATTTAACCTTTTTTTTTTTTTTTTTTTAAGTTATGGGCATCTCTTAAGGGGCTGCTAGCGTAATGAAAACTGTTTACATTTGCAAATGTAGCAAACAAAAAAGCAAAGGGATGAAGCAGTGCTTTATTAAAAGACGGAACAAAAGGAATGATTGAGGGATACCTGCGGAGATGGGTGCCTTTGAAGAATATCCGATGAATGGAGGTAGAATGGGATCAAATGACGCTTGTAGTGGCTGATAAAAAGAGGTTTATGCATCCATTCATCCCCTCTCTTCTTCCTTCATCATCACTTGTCGTTCTCATCTGTTGTCTAATTTGACATATACCTCTCAATCTGTCTTTCTGTTGTGTCTCTCCACCTGTTGTTACCACCCTGGTCTGTATTGCTTTTGATTATGAAGGTTATTCTCAGTTAGTCGACGTGTCTAAGGGGTTTAAATGGTGATTAGGTGTTTGTGTCGTACCGTGTTGCACCCAAAAAAAAAAAAACCCACAACCGACGACCTTTCTCCTTACAGCGTGCCGACGTCGTCGAGGTTGAATTTCCTACTTGATTGGGCCTCGGGTGTGTGTTGAAAGAAATTGTCACCAGCAGTAAAATGTCAAAATACTTGTGGATTTTCTCAGATTTAGCTCCCATTCATTTGCCGACGGGACTCGCATTTGATAAAAATTCGACGTGAATGTTCGTCTTTTTAAAAGATTGAAAGTCCTTTTGGTAAAGATTTCCGTGGGATTTCTAGGAAACAGCAGGACAAAGATGTTTGAAAAAAATGAAAACATGTTAAATGTGATGAACCACAAGGATTTGTCAGTGGGCTGGAGACAAATACTGATGCCAAAATGTTTCAATAGTTTGAAAGAAAATCCTTTCCCTGTACTTAGTGCGTTGGAAGTAAAAAAGAACACAGCCTTGAGAATAAAAACAACTTTGTTCATGCACACCTTTCTTTTTGTAAGTGCTCTGCAGAACCCTTTCCTGTCCAAATGTCTTCTGTTGTGCATTTGCCGGCTTCACATTTACGTCTCCCACGAGTCAAGTACGGATGCTGTTTATCTACATAGATATTTGTGTTTTTGGGAGAACATTTCAGCTGTCATTTAAGATAGTTTGGTTAAGAAAAGCGGTTCTGCAGGACACGTTTTACTTCAATAATGAGTGTCTGTTTTAGGTTTGATGGCATTTCACATCAGCGTTTACATTACATCCAGTTTTTTAATTTTTGTCTTTGTCAGAATGTGTTATAGAGAATTATGCTGTTGCTTGCACTCCATTTATTATGTTCTTATTGCCAAGGAAGGGACAACACACACACACACACACACACACACACACACACACACACACCGGCAGTGGTACGGATTGAGTGTACATTTTTGGGATGTACAGTATTAACCATGGGAGACAAGGGAGCTAAAGGCCAGTTTATTATTGGTCACACACACACGCATACACACACACACGCACACACACATCAACTATGTACATTTAACCAATATATTTTAGTAGAATTTTGTCTCTATTCAGTTGAATGGCTTTTATAGACTTTTTTTTTTAGGTTATTATTTTCTTTCTCATGTTGTATTTTATTCTGCTACCTTTCTGTACGTTATTGTTTTTAGGTTTTATTTCATGCAAGAATGATATTTCAACATATTTTGACAGCCAAGAAAAAGTTTGTTACACAGCTAAACTTGAAGAATAATGTTGATGATGATGATGATGACAATGATAATAATTAATAAAAGTAATAACAAACTGAAAGTGGACAATGGGCGTTTCATTGGTTAGTGTTTTACTGAGAAGAAAAGCTTTTGTTGTATAAATCCTGTATAAAACATGAAGGAGCTGTGAGTGGGTCCTAACCTGGGACAAACTGCAGCACACACACACACGTGTGGTGGCTGTGGGCTGAACGCATAAAGCACCATGTCAGGTGAATATTTTCAGAAAAGATTTGCAATGTGTGAAACCTGTGAACATCCCTCCTGCTGTGCTCTCTGGATGTAGCCAGGAGCTCCACTGCCATCATGTATTTCTCATCTGTTCCTCACTGCTGCCTGCCTGCCTCTTCTATTTTAGCTCGCCTTTTCTCCTGATACAAGTATCAGATTATTTATTTCTCCTTTGCTTTATTTAATGCACTCGGCGTACTCTAGAAATCAAACTGGTTCAGAATAAAAACTATAACGTATTGTTGTGTTTTTCACGCTGATTATTTTTGATGTGGTGTGAATAATCCTTAAAGGGGATGTTATGCTCATTTTAGGTTCATACTTTGTCTTTTTTTTTCCCCCTATGAGAACATGTTTACATGCTTTAATGTTCAAAAAACACATTGTTTTTCTCTTACTGTCTGTCTGAATATACCTGTATTCACCCTGAAACGCTGTCTCTTTAAGCCCCTCCTCCTTCTACTCTGATTGGTCAGTGTTTCTGTCTTCCGCATCTGCACTCGTGCCGTCTCTGCACCGTCATTGCAGCCGGGGAATGACTGTAACGCACTGTAGTGGCACTTTCTATCTATATATAGTATAGTTGTGACATCACAACTTCACAGAAGTCCTGACGGCTTGTTTAAAGGCACAGTCTCTGAACACAGGCTGTGTGCATTTCTCTGTGGATTGAGCGTTTTGATACTTTCACAGTATTTATATAACACCTACACCTGCTTTATAATACTTTAATCATGGTGATGTCATTCTGTATGTCTCATCAACACAGGTCCAGAGTAAGACATGTCATCTAGTGCCACACTAAGGTCAGACATTCTCCACGATCACCCGCTGGCCGTTCATTTAAAGGGATAGTTGGATGTTTTAAAGTGGGGTTGTATGAGGTACTTATCAGTATTACTACAGTAGATGGTGGTCGGCACGTCCCCAGTTTTGAGATGCAGACAGGAGACCCTGCTGTGGATGGGGCCATACAGCAAAATGTATTTTAGCTATCTAAAAAAAGGACCACCTTAAAACAATCTATATCAGTTTGTGTACGCTTTATTTAGAATATTTTCTCCACTTTACTTTGCCATCAAACAGCCCTTTACAACGGGAAACTAAAGCCACTGTATACATCTATGCTGTCTTCCAAGCCACCAGACTCCTTTGACAAAAACATTTGACCTCACAGAAGAGTTGCGCTGCCTCCATCAGTTAACGTTTCCACCCAGCAGTCTGCTTCAGTTCATGACGCACTGAAACAGTTATTTTTGTGTTTCCATTGTCAGAAGTTGTGGATGGTACCAATATAAGCACAGGTCACCCTTCTGTTGATCACTGATCCGCTACTAAAAGTTGGAGCTAGAAACACTGCAGTCTGTTGATTGGTAACCACAGATATTAAGAATACAGTCTGCAGTGGAAACACAAAACACATCTCGGGTTTAGGTACCTGCATGTATGGTACAGTTTATATGCGTCACCAAAGTACTACACCCAAAGTGTTTGGTGGAAACGCGGCTTTAGTTTGTGTTATTGTGTGACTTTGGTGTTTTAAAGGGGTTAAGAACTAACAAAACTAATCAAGCACATGGTAGACCAGCAACTCTGCGAGGTAAAATGACTGGTTTTGTCTTTGAAGAGAGCGATATAACAGCTTGAGTTCTGCAGGGGGCGTGCCGACTGCAGTAATAGAAACCCACTTCAAAACATCTGAACTATCCCTTTAAGACTATCATCAAGCCCAGGATTTAAATTTCCAGCTAGGAAATATCAAATTTAATACTAAAATTGGAATTTACTGACAGTCTTTAAGTTTTCCTCTTGAGCTGCTGGTCAAAATGTCAACAAAAAGACGATTTCCATGATGGTGATTTATTTACAGTTATTTCCATGTTCTGGGGTATAATGGACGCAGCATCTTTCACTATTGTTTTTAACAGTTAGTTTTGTGGCAAAGACCTAACACAGCATTGGCACCTGAGCCAGAGGCTGCACAGAAATCATTCGAGAGGCTATTTTAATTTTCCCACAACCCCCCTGTGGGTCAGGAACTTTGACATAATCAGTGCAGCGGTGCTTTCTGTCAGACAACAAAGGCTTCTAATCTTTGGTTTATTTTACGTTCAGCATTATCAATTTATCTTTGTGTTTATAATATACGAACATTGATTAGAGTTGATTAACTCTGCTTTAGAGCCGGCAGTGAAATCATGTGGCGGCAGCGGGGCGTCATTTAGATGTGTGCGTGTGTGAGTGAGTCTACAAGTGTGTGATGATTGGCCACAGAAAGTCAGCGACGGACAAGAATACTAAACACCCTGGTGTCTACTGGAGAGGTCAACACACAGACACATGCAGCTGCACATAATTATGAACCTGTTCAAGGCAAAAAGAGAAAAATCCATCACATGAATAAATGGCAAAAACAAATAAAAGGAATGTGATGCAGCAATTGATGGACACATTTACTCTTCATACTGTGTGCGCCAAAGAAGGACCAGCACATCAGACGACAGGTGTGTGCTCACACACACATGCACAATCTTTCAATTTTTCTGTCACGCTTGCATCTCTGTATGCACCGTGTGGCCCCGTCTCTCTGTTTAAACATCTCGCAAACGTCATTTCTGTTTATTGTGATGTCATGTTTATGTATGAGTTACCTACACTGTTGACAGAGGGTTTGACTCTGTGGGCCGGTGTGTGTGTGTGTGTGTGTGTGAGAGAGCGAGAGTGACACGCTGAGGAGGTGTGCAGGTGCTTATGTAGGAAGTAGCATTGCTGCTGCTGCTGTTATGTCTGCATGTGGGGTGATTGACAGATACTTTGTTTAGATAGATAGATAGATAGATGGATAGATAGATGTAAATATGATCTAGATTCTGGGCACTTTGAATTATGAATGTGGCTCATGTTGACAGCTGTGAAGTTTGATAGTCTACAAGCGTGCACGGAGGAAGAGAGAGAGAGAGAACCATGGAGATAGACAATAAGACAAGGAGAGAGAGAGATGATCTAGCTTCTAGGCATATTGAATATTGAATGATTCCAACAGTGACTGCTGTGGGGTCTGTGAGCTGATTCCATATTCATTTTGGGGTATAAAGCTCTCGTAAGATAGAGA